>BLFK01000874.1:769396-774396 GCA_014634185.1 Astreopora myriophthalma
GCTTGGGGGGGGGGTGTCGGGGGAGGGTCTAAAGACGAGCACGTGAAGCAAATTGAAGGGGTGGGGGGTGGAGGACATCCTTGAAAATTATTATTATTTATTTATTGTTACTATTTTTTCTTTGCAAGTAAAGGAGGGGAGGGAAGGGCTTTAGTGCCCCCACCCCCTCCCTCTGCTCTGTCGCCGATTTTTCGACACCTCATCTAAAGTCGCTCTAACTCGATCTTAGTTATTTCAAACACAATCAACCGATTTCCAAACACCAAAAGGTGGATTAAAAAGTGAGGCACAGCCGATTTACTGTCAACCAACTTAAAATGCTGTCTCAAATCATTAAACATTCCAGGAAAAACTGTAGGCAAATGTTCACGTTTTCTCAACATGTCTTAAGCACACATCGCAGGTACTTTTTGGGAAGGGTACGGGATAGTTATTTATTGTATTGTAGATTCCATTTCTCGGCTGTAAATTTCTTATTTTACTTGGAGAGAAATACACGAGCAGAGAAAAGACAAAGTCAATAAACATGCGTTACATTGATAATCCTAAAAATTCCTCATGATTCTTTAGCGGACTGCCCGTCATCCAGGGTTTCTGTGTTTTCTTTTTGTTCTTCAATTTGTTCCTCCTCTTTCGTCTCCATGTCGTCTCCTTCTGAAGCTGGTTGCGTTAACTCTGATAACCATGACGTCACGAATGAGCTTGCGCTGTTGATAGCGCCACCCGCAAAATGACAGCGAGGCAAGATGATCAAAGCACGTGATTAAAATTGTATTCTCCGCCCGAGGACGTCAAAATTGAAAGGGATTGAGGGAAAGAATACTGCTTCCATTGCCAAACACCGAAAAGGACGACTGAATCCAGACTATGGAAGAGGGATATGTAGAAACCGAATATAAGCGGTGGACTTCTTATCAACTGCTTTCCCTGTATGAGCTACGGCTTGCCCAATCCTGCGGCCTCTCTCTGACTTAGTGGCTACATCTTGAACCGCACTAGCCAATGGAAAACCAGCGAGGGGAAATGCAGTGTAAATTTCAAACCACACATCCACACTTCAAATTTGTTCGTGTAAACGATTTGTTTACATAAAATGTGGCAAATGTTCGCAGCTTACCGTGCCCGCTCTACCAGCATCTTCGGCTTGTTTTCGTGTGTCTCCCCCTTTGAAAGAGAACCTCCACTCTTACAGATAACTTTAAAAGGAAAAAAATGATGTTGACAATGAAATTGGTTTAAAATGTTTTCAAAGAAAGCATTTCCATGGGAAAAACTGAAGTTTAGAATCCGGCGCTTGAATAATTGTGACGTAACTTGGTTGCCCAATTGTTCTGAGATAAAGACCTTTGTATAATAACAATAAGGCAACCACCTTACGTCAGAATTATTCAAGATGGCGGCGCCCGGGAAGTTTAAAAGTGAGCTCTTGTCAGGCGGGTGGGGGTACATGTTTCCATGATTCCTATCTTTTTTCTATTTTATCCCTTGTACCCCATTAATAAAACCACTTGTTCCCTAAGATGTTTTAAGCTCAGGTTCCCCTGATCTCCAAAACTTTTGCGCGAATCCCTTGATCCCCAAAAATGTTTGTCGAATATTCCCCATATTTGTTTGCTTGTTTTACCTTCTATTCATGGTGGAAAAAAATCGCTTTCGAACCGCCTCTTTCTTCTCCTTGGAATCCTATGCTGTACTTTATCGGCTGCAGTTTCTGTCATCTCAACTGTCTCAGCTGCCCCTGCGATAGTGACGACTTCACTGGTATGTTGAAGCACATCAAGGAGAAGAATAACATCAGCTTAAGCTCTGAGATATCTTCACAGTAGTTGTAGCTGGTTAGGGAACAAACAATGTCGCACACATCGACATATCTCTCTGCATCTTCCATCAACAGCACTGGATTGAAAGGATCTTTAATGAACACTTTGGCTTTCACCCTCTTCCTGCCGACACTCACATTCTCTTGCAGACAGGCTAGTATGAACAGTTGATGAGAATCACTGGAATCAACTTGAATACAGACAATCTGGCTTAGTTTGTACATAGACATCGTTTCTGTTGTTTCCCTATGTGACACTGGGACCGCTGCTGCTCAACCCGAGTTTAAAGCTCCCTGTCTCCGAAGGCTTTTCCTGCCTATTGTGATAAATATCTCCAGTAACTGGTACAACTGTGATTGCTTCTCGAGTTGTGTCATGGTCAGCTGTAATATTCTCGACATCTTTCTCAGCGGAGATGCCTTGCATGGCTCGTAATACATAATGATCTCCCGACACTCATGTGAAAAGGGAACTATGACACCCTGATTATGTTATGTTGACGTTATATTTTGTTGTAGGGCTTCGGACAGTTAAAAAGAAATTATAATTGAAAGTAGATGAGTATTCCTTGATCCCAACAATCTAATCAGGAGTCCCTTGTTCCGTGAAAATAATTTGACAATATCCCCTGCTCCCTAAAAATAAATGCTCCTGTTCCCGTGCTCCCTAAAATCCCTGGGACGGGCTCAAAAGTGGACCACTGACAAGCGAATCTTAAACTCCGTTTTTTCCCCACACAAACGCTTTCTTTGAAAAAATTTGAAACAGATTTGATTGTAAACATCATTTCCTGCCTTTTAAAGTAATCTTTTTGTGGCAGTTGTGGTTGCCTTTAAAGCATTTATCGCGCTCGGGCAAACATTTGCAGTTCCGTATACACCAGCAAATAAATTAGTCACATAAAATTTGCTCGCGTGGACGAGGTCTTAAATATTCCGTTTGTATTTATCCTCAAATGCCTATAACTTTGACACTGTCATGCCAAAAAAAAGGGGGGGGGGCGAGGTTTTCCTCAGAAAGGGCGCTTTTACGGGCGGCAGATGCTACCGCCAATTACTTCAGGCTCATACTTCGTGTAGAAGATACAGATGACGTAAAAATTGAAAAACAAAACCTAACAAAAATACAACTGATGACTCAGAAAATGTATTTTCTATAGAAGTTTGATTACGGAACGTCAGTGCTCACACTTTGTTTGCTATCTCACATTCGCGTGCATTACTGTTACGTAATACCTGTCAAGTATGCATGATTTCCTTTTTTCTTTTTACATCGGACAAACGAAGGGTACAAACCTGTGTGCTTAATCGTAGACAGTAAGGACAGAAGATATATTTTAAACTAAGCTCGTATCCACTCATCACTGCCATCCCATCCTGATAGACAGACAAAGCAAAGAGACAAATATTTTCAGTAGGTTGCGTTGCGATGAAGTCTCAGTGGTCGGCAAACTTGGAAATGCTTCCTTTTTGCGTTTTTACGCACCGAGACGAAGTCGGGATACATAAAAACGCAACAACAACAACGACAACAACAAACAAATAAACAAAAAAAAAGAACGAGGCCAATATCCAGCCATCTTGACGAACCAACCTTGGTCAATAAAGGATTTTATTATAAGGCTATACTTCTCTCTTCTCGTTTTCCGTAAGACAATATGTACTTATTGACTGAGTGGGAGGGCCAAATATTTTCCCGTCCGGCGCGACCTAACTCAGTCAATAAGCATTTTATCATATGACCACCGCGCTTCAGTTCGCATCTCGCGAAGAGCCGTACGCGATCCTTGCAGGGCCGGACGGCTTTTTCCGGCCCTGCTCGCGCCATCGCGTACGGTCCTCATACGGGGATTTTCTCAATAGTTTTGCAATGAAAGCGCGCGCGGGGCCGTACGGGTCATATGATAAGCCACTTCCATAACCTCATATTACCTTGTGTGTTAATTTTTGTATTTTTTCTGTTGCAAAATAAATTCACGAAACTCGTCTATGTTTTATTTGTCTTGACTGTCTTCTGCCGCCTTTTGCGACTTTACATGTTTAATTTGTCGTGAACAGTGATTTTCATTATGTCTTCGTTTTCGTGAATTGTGAAAGGACCGCAGCCACATGCACGCTACACAGGCCTACTCATTTGCAAGACTCATTGGAGGCTAATCAGTGCCTGGTTTCTAGCATTTCTGAAACCGCCCCAGTCTGGCTTGGCAACGAGGAAGTATCAAAGGAAATCAATTCTGCACGTTCAGTTCCGAAAGCAACGCCCAAGATGGCGTTTACAAGAAGCGTTTAGGACACAAAAACACGACTTCTGAAGAGCACTCGCTGCATTTTCGGCCCTTCTAGCCTTGATAAAAGAGAAATATCACAAGAAATATTGGAAGCTATGTAGCAAGAGTGGGAAGGCTGATAAAAAAATTTGTATTTTTCGTGTAACGAACCTGCTTCCTGCTCGCCTTTATGGACGTAATCATTGACGTGATGAATAAGATAGTCTGCAAACCTGAGGTCAGCGGTTGACCACATAGACGGATATCAGTGGTCAGGTCAATGTTTTTTGGCTGGTTCTTTGAGCGCTAGTGATATTTAATCAGGAAAGGGGGGATCATGAAGGAAGATCTCTTGACTGAAAACATACAAGCCCGGCCCGGCATGAGCTAAGTAGTCCTTAAAGAGTGACGACGAAAGCTTTTCTGAGATGGTAGCCAAGTACCAAGTTTCAGAATTTGAACGAGAACGCACTTCTCAGTAATATAAAAAGTGATGTATTTCTGCCGGCTTTCTGGAAGTTATGCCATGTATTCACATTCCAGTATAGTTTTATGCGCCGGCATTCGATGCACACAAAACTATACGGCTGGAGTGCGTGAAGACAACGGTAGGATGAGTCAGCAGCCGCGTTGTTCAATTTTGTTTTCTCATAGACCAGCTCGGCTAGTAGAAAGGGAGCGAAGGGGGTTGGGGGGGGGGGGGGGGGTTCGTCCAAACCACCCCTTTTGTGGAATACCAAGGTCTGCAAACCTGGAATGGAAAGGGAGTTGCTAGAGAGGTATTGCTAGGGACAGAAAGTGAATCGCATAGCCGCATTCTATGTTTTCTTAAATCTGGATTTAAGACTTTGCATTCATTGTCTATGTCAGTAAGGTGACCTTTTTCATTCTGTTTAGGAGATGCAGTACTTGCA
>BLFK01000874.1:779396-786896 GCA_014634185.1 Astreopora myriophthalma
TTCTGTAGTACTGGAAGTTGATCAAACAAGGACTGGGAAATGACATTGCAATCTGCTCCGGAGTCCAATTTAAAACTCACTTCAGTGCCAGCAATCTTCAATGAGGCGTGCCAATCATCTTGCGCAGGGCACTGGCCACTTGACTCTACAGAAAATGTCAGAAAATCAGCATCATCATCACTGCCTTTCGACTCGGCCACGGCATGTACAGTTTTCCCGCCAAAATCTCGCATTCTCTTTCGGCAAACACTCGCAAAATGATCTCTCTTCTGGCAATAGCTGCATATTTTGCCAAAGGCAGGGCAAGATCCCCACGGGTGAGAAGAACCACAAAATTTACATTTCTTTTTTTGCGAACCCGAACTTGATCCCGGTCGACGCGAAGGGCTGTGCTTTTGTTTGTCGCCAGATCGAATTTCATCAACAGACGGAGTTTCACTGTTTTGCTCTTTCATGCCCATCGCTTTAATCTGCTGTTTCGAAGCCTTGGACGCTCTTGCCATAGAAATAGCTTTTTCCAGTGTAAGCTTATCCTCTCTCAACAGCCGCTCCTTCACTGTTTGATCTCGTATACTAAACACAAACTTGTCTCTCACCATGTCATCAACTGCCGAATATTCGCATGATTTCACCTCGCTTTTCAAACGTGTGACGAACTGGTCTACAGTTTCAGAGTCTTTCTGGGATATCTGCCAAAATTGATGTCTTTCGAAGACGACGTTCTTCCTGGGGTTGCAGTACCGCTCAAACTGCTCAAGAACTTTGTCCAGCTTCTTCTCATCGCCTTCGGGAAACTGGAATGTGTTGAAAACTTCAATGGCGTCCTCGCCGGCAAAGTTTAGCAAGATAGCTATTTTGACCGAATCATCTTTCTTTTCGCTGCACGAAGCGGTTAAGTAGATCTCATATTGCTGCTTAAATCTCCAATTTTCTGACGTGTTTCCATCGAAACTCAACGCACCAGGCTTGTGGAAATTGTCCATGGTTTAACTCGCACTTCTGAACACCATGTCAAGATGCTGGAAAAGGGCTGGAACCCTCGGCAGGTCCAAAGTTCAAAACCGCTGGATAACGTCACTAAGTATGCGTGCAACGTCACGCAACGTTCTAACGTGACACAAGTCAGTATCCGAAAGTTAATACAGATAGATTCAAGAACTCTTACATTAATCGCTTAATTTTTAAATACAATTTAGCTATGTGAGCGTATTTTTAATTGTAAATAACTTAGATATATATATATATACTTTTTACTCAAATATTGTAACATGAGATATGTATTTTTTATCTTGTGAGAAAATAAAGACTACTAGTCGTCGTGTCGTTATCCATGCTAATAATTTTGTGGACCCAGGGATTCACACCCAAGACGCCGAATCTGCATGGGCAAACTTGAAGCTCCCCATCAAGGCACGACCCGGCATTTCAAGAGATGATCTCCAGTCCTACCTCAACGACAGGATGTGGAGGCAGTGGCGAGGTACCCACAATATAACTGGAAATTTTTTACCCGTGTTAGCGTCTCAATATACGGATTATGTAGTTTAATTAAGATTAACAGTTGTAAGCTTAAGGCAAACCCTCCCAATCAGTAGAACGAAACCACGCCAGGTAAGGAGTAAGGAGTGTTGAACATAGAATAGCAAGATGTGAAAAAAGGAAAAAAAATAAATAAATAGGGGGAGGGGTGAAGGGCATGGTTTCAGTATATATTTTCATTAACTCTTCCCCCTAGTCGCGTTTCAGTTAAATCATTGTTATCTTCTAGTAGTCTGTTCCAGGCTCTCAGTTTCCCGACCAATTGAGAGCCTGGAATAGGCTAATCTGTCAGCGTCTATTTAGTTGATGTAACTGACTTGCTCTAGGTGGTCTTCGACGTTCCGACGTCCACATTAGTTGCGCAACTAGTTTTACTGGGATAACCGTACATCGTACTGTCAGTTTGGTTCGTATACCCAAGCCGCGATTTTGGGATCTATTCCGGCCTATTAATCGGAAACAGGAATACCCAACTCGAAAAAACTATACTGTTTGTATCCTGGTAATAACAGACTACTGCACTGCGGGTAGTCTCTAATTTCGGCGTTGGATTGTGAAGCAGGCGAAACATACCAATTTCGGCCCTCCCCTCGAGTCGCGTCTCCTCGCAATTTCGCGCGCGCGTGTATTTCGCCCGACTCACAATCCATCGTCGAAATTAGAGACTATTTGCAGTCCAACAGACTACCAAGCGGCCAACGTGAAGGCATCTATATTGCGCAAAGATATATCTAATTTCCTTGGAAAATTCGAGTTAATAAATGACTGAAAAAAAAAAACTTGCGCTCAACATGCAGTTTTATAGCCTGTGTAGCAAGCGTTTCCGTGGGGTTTGAGAGCAAAGGAGAACAAGGAACGCTTTTCGACGTTTTGGCCGCGCGAAAAGTGGGGCAAGAGCAAAAGGAACGAAACAGCGTTAGCTTCTCCTCTCCTCCCCTCCCCACCCAATTTGTTTTTGCGCTCGCCCTATTCTCGCGCGTCCAGAAAAAAATGAATTCGCTTCTCGCCGCTGGAAACGCTTGCTACGCAGGCTAGCAATTTCACGACAGTCTCTGTTCAGAGCTATATTGCATTGGAATGCAATTTTTTAAATTAATCTCAATTTTTTTTAAGAACATTTTAAGTAAATATAAATCTGTGTCGCATTAGGGAGTAGAACCTCAATTTCTAATCGCCGCTGATGTCCGTCAAAAGGAAAGGACATTATTTGAAAGTATGGAAATTGTATTGGGTGGCCACTCCGCTGTAGTTGCCAAACTCGACTTCTGTTTATTTACTTTTTTGATTGCGTGAAAACTGTCGAAATCCAAAAACGGATTTTGGGAGGGATTTTGTTAATTGAAATCCATGACAGCGAAGGATTTCAATTCATGAAATCGGCGGCAAAATCCGTGTTCGATTGGAAATCCAAAAGATCCAGATCCAGATTTCCCAATCGAAAGCACCGTAAATCTTTCAATTGTCCCTGGGAACTCGAGCAGAAAGTTTTTCTGGCACAACTCTACCTTTAACAGTTCATTCGGAGGTACTCTATTTTAATCCATTCATTTGAATGCGGAATATGAACTAGCCTAGTTCCAACTTACACAGGCTTTCCTTGGCGATAGATTCTCGACATTTCTTTTTTAATAAACAGGAAGCAATGTGATTTACATATTGCTTAAAAGTCACTCCAGAATCAAAGTTCTGATTTAAATTTATGGGTGAAGTGGGGAATGGAAATTATGTAGCATTAAATGTTCCAAGTTAACATTTCAATAATCGCGGCAATCAGGTGCCATACATGACAGAACAATGGAGGAAAGCGATTAGACACCGCAATAAACTGTGGAAAATATCCACGCGCAATCGTACGGATGCAAATTACGAGGCGTACAAAACTCAACGCAATACCTGCACCTCTCTCAGGCGAAAAACGATAAAACAGCACTTTGTACAGAAATCAACAGAGCCTGATAACCCACGCGAGTTCTGGTCTACCTTTCGCTCTTTTTTGCATACTAAAAGTAGACAAGCCAATGATATTATCTTAAAAGAAGAAGACAGGATTATTACTGACAAAAAGGAAATTGCCGAATTGTTCAATGAACACTTTGTTCACATTGCCGATAATATACCTCTGAGAGAAGAAGAGGATTATGGCGAGGATTTTGCTAATCATCCGAGTATCAAAGCAATCTTTGAAAACAGGGGCACAGGCGAACTCGCTTGCTTCAGTTTTCATCGCACAAGTAAACCTCAGGTTGAAACGTTACTGAAAGAGATCAATGTGCGTAAGTCGCCTGGTCACGATATGATCCCACCACGGCTGGTGAAAGACGCGGCAGTTGCTATTGCCGATCCTCTTACAAGCATTTTTAACTATTCCATTGAAAACTGCTGTTATCCTGCAAATTGGAAGATGGGCACGGTGACTCCCTTGTTCAAAAAGGACGACGAGCTTTAGTGTAAGGTCAACTATAGGCCCGTATCTGTACTCCCCGCTCTGAACAATATTTTCGAAAGGCTTCTGGCAGGGCAGATGTATGAATTTTATCTTGAAATACTTTCAGAGTTCATTAGCGCTTACAGGAAGTTTCATAGTTGTAAGACCTCATTGTTGAGGTTGACGGAAGACTGGAGGATGATGCGTGACAGAGGGGAGCTCGTTGCGGTGGTCTCTATGGATCTCTCCAAAGCGTTTGACGTTATTCAGTATCCACTCCTCCTTTCCAAGCTCAAGGCCTACGGTATGGATGACAAAAGTTGCGCTTTACTCAGGCACTATCTCTCTGGCAGATCTCAGAGAGTCAAGATTGGGGACACCTGCTCCGTCTGGAAAAGCGTCGGACGTGGGGTCCCGCAGGGGAGTGTGTTAAGGTCCAATGCTGTTTAACTTTTTTATCAACTATCTCTTCTTCCAAGTCAAGACGGCCAAGCTGAACGCTTATGCAGATGATCATCAGATATATTATTCCCACGTCGATTCAGCAACTCTAGACGCATACGTATCTCATAATGTCAAGGTGGCCAATCACTGGTACCATGAAAATGGAATGTTAGTTAACGAGAGCAAGCATCAGGGTCTAGTCCTTGGTGATACGGACTATAGTTTTTCCTTCCCAGTAAAGGTCACATTAGAGATTTTTGGAATGGAAATAGATACTAGGCTCGATTTTTCTAGTCACGTATCCAATTTATGCAAAAGGATCAATAATCAATTTAATGTCATGCTGCGCTTTCGAAAACTCATACCCAGGGACACCTTACTTAAGCTTTACAAAGCGTACATTATACCGCATTTTGAATATTGTTCTTCAGTTTGGCATTTTTGTGGGACGCGAAATACAGATAAGCTAGAGGCGCTAAATAAGAGAATACTTAGACTTGTACTTGGGGATTACTTGTCTCCATATGATAGCCTTCTCACTAGGGTCAACACTAATTTCTTATGCAATAAGCGTGTTCAGAAATTCCTTACATTATTATATAAGAGCCTGTTTGTCCCTCATTTTTCCAGCTTATATGAAAGATATGTTTTCACCTCGGTCCTCTTCTTATAATCTTCGCGGTAATAACATACTGTCGCTTAGAAAACCTAGAACAACTAGTTATGGCCTTAATTCGTTTTCTTACTTCGCACCTAAGCTATGGAACACACTGCCGGACTCTATCCGTGTGAGTGCATTTACAGATTTTAAGAGGGAAATCCAGGGCCGTATCTTTGTGTAGTCGCTTTTCGCTTATTTTCACTTTTGCTGTTTAAATTTCTAATGATATGTAACACATAACATATATTTGTAAATACTGTGTTTTAGTTGTTTTGTATAGATATATACAATACTTTCCTTTTATGTTTTCTCGAAGATATTAGCTCTTGCAAGCTACACTGAAATTCGAGAGAAAACAAAGTGTATGTATGTATGTATGTAGGGGTCTGGAACCTAGACTGAGAAAAATGATCTGCAGCAGTACGTGTCTAGACATAATGAGGAGTAATAGCTAAAACAGCTAAATGTATGTTGACTAGCATACGAAACGTCAAGTTTTATAAAAAATGCGTTGGAATGCAATGTTTATCACCGCTGTTTGTGTTATTTTCTTAATCAAAATTAATCTGAATCACTTTATTTAAGTCTCAGGTTATCTAGCCGAGCACGAGTGCTCTACTAACTGGGGAGAGTACAAATCAACTGAAATCAGAACAAATCAAATCAAATGTTGGTTTTCGTGGAGAGGGGAAAATTAAAGCCGGAGAACTCGGAGAAAAACCTCTCGAATCAGAGTAGAGAAACCAACAAACTCAGCCCACATATGACGCCGAGACCGGGAATCGAGCATTATTACGAGTGTCTCTTGCCTGGAAAGAAACTGAACAAATCAAAATTGAACAGCAATATAACCTTACCAAAAAGATTTGCCAAATGAAAAATAACTTTCACAAGACGTGGGAAGCAGGTCTATAGACCTGTATGATGCGCTTATTAAACTTTATAGTATGGCGTAGTCCGGCCATTTGGCAAATGCTTATTCTGCTTAGCATCGGAGTAACCTGAGTAAAAAGGCCACTGTCAAAGCAAATACCAAAAACTTTCAGCGTTACCTGTGAGCGAGTACTTCGTAGCGAGTGTCTTCTGAAACCTGAAGATATTTTACAAAAACTCACTAGACTCATCTGACTGGAACGAGACTCATTTCTAGAATTAACATGATCGCGTGTTGCGAGCGTCGCTTGAGAACGAGACTCTTTTCAAATATTCCTCATTCAAATGTCACGTGATGTAAGTCTCACTCTAATGGGTTTACGAATGGCATGGAACGAGTCACAATCGCATTGTGGGTCTAAGGAATCGTGAATCGAGGAATCGTGAATCTTTTCGATTTTAAATCGAGTGGTTTACCAGAAACCTTGACTGATTAAAGGCTTTATTCAGTCACTTATTCAAATTAACGTTCCATCGACTTACTAATCCTCTTGGGGCAATTTGTTGGTGTAAAAGTGCTGTGCAGGTCGATGGTATTTAGGATCGAAGTGGTCTTTCTCACACGTTTGATGAGACAGGTTAGACATGCGTTCAATTCTGAAACCTAAAAGGCTTTGTAGAGTGGTGGTTGCAGCAATGTTAACAACCGTGCTAATGCTCCTCATCTGGAGCAGGCGGGAAATGGGAGTCGACAAGCGTCAAACAGTTATACCGAATGGCTCAAATCGCAATGGTGCTTTGAAAGCAAACAAAAAGTTATCCTTTATATGGAAGAATGTCCACACGCAGCGGAACGTTGTGCAAAATGGCTCAAGTCACGGTATTTTGGGAAAAAACCGAAAATTTTACATGGCATTTTCATATTGGGAGCAACTCTCAATGGCTACAGCCAATCTCGTAGCTTTAGCGGCCTTAGCAGCTCACGGTGGGCGCCAAGTTGTTGTGCCTTTCGTGAAGAACTCAAAGTTTGGGGAAAAGGACCGGGATATTGAATCTCCAACACTGGCGTCTTACTACAACTTAACTGCATTTAATAACAAGCTCAGTTCGCACGGTTACAGCACCCTTGTGAGCTGGGAGACGTTTCAAGGTGTCTGCGAAGAAAAATTAGACCTTGTGTTGCATTTTATCTATGAGTACGAAGCTGCACACTTCAGGCGAGAGAGGAACGTGACAAGGACTTCAGTTTTACCTTGTTCATGGGTCGGCCGTAAACATGAGCAGTTATTCAGAGGCTTTCAAGTTGCAAAAACTGTCTGCGTTGATGCAGGGATTCTTAAATCGATTGAGATATTTCACAGCCAAGTTTCAAAGGGTAGTCCATGCGTTGGCATTGTGGAGTGGAGAGGCAACGGCACAGTATCAACCCGAGCCCAATTTCCACTGCCATCAACAATCCATAGTCCTCTTTCAAGGCTTGATGTTCCTTTTTTTAACGAGAAACTCTTGGAAATTGCTCACGATTTCACATCGAAAGCATTGGGTGCCAAATTCATTT
>BLFK01000874.1:791896-796896 GCA_014634185.1 Astreopora myriophthalma
TTTCAGCAGGACCCCCTAACTTGCAACCTGCGGCCTTTAATTTCTTGAGTCAACCTTTCCGGAGCAGATTTACTTTTAGATTTGTTTTTCCTGCGAAAGACAATGTTCATGAATGAGGGTGTCGGATTTGTGAGAACAAGGAAACACGACTAATTTGAACCGGAGAACTGGAGAACTGGAGAACTGGAGAACTGAAGAACTGGGGAACTGGGGAACTGGGGAACTGGAAAACTGGGGAACTGGAAATCTGGAAAACTGGGAACTGGGGAACTGGGGAACTGGGGAACTGGGGAACTGGGGAACTGGGGAACTGGAGAACTGGGGAACAGGGGAATAGGGCAGCTGTGGAACAAAGACAAAATATCTCAGGGAACAAGGGACAGTTTTAGGAATCAAAAAGCTGGGAACAGGTTACGAATTAATTTCGGGAACAAAAGAAAACAAGCAAATTTTTAAAGGGAACAAGGAAACAAGGACCCTCCCTGGGAGGCTCTCATCAGTCTTATGCATACACGCTTTTACAACCCACCTTTTCTCGCCTGTATGAAAACAATGCCATTGTTAAACTCATTTGAACATTTGAAGTGGCGGCGCGTGAAACCACCTTGGCAGCTAGCGTGCGGGCCTATTTTGGGAGCCACAATTCCATCTGTGTCTTATAACCGAAAATGTTTCTGAGGATGAAACCTTGCCATTTCTTTTTCCTTTCCTAACTTGAAAACATGTTAGAAGACCAATCTTCTAGAATGAGCAGTTCGTAGTGTTTACTATGGCTTTTCGGTCTTGAAAAGTTTTCGGAACTTCCAAGCCGGAGACGGGACCCTGTTCTATAAACAATTCTACTCGGGAAAAGGTGGGAGATAGAGAGTGCTTACCATTTAGCCAAAAAATCCGGAAATTTCTGTTTGAGGTCAAATGGAAAGGCAATTTTCCGGAAAATCTTTTCGGAAATTGTGGACAACCTCCAGAGATACTCCACTTTTTCCGTTCGGAATGGAATTCGGGAAATTCCCTTACCATTTGCGTGAATCGTTCTGTTTCCAGGCCTTTTCTCGTGATTTTCGCGCGGTTTTACACGTGTTTTGAATATATGGCGTTCTTATACAAATGCAGTTCTTGCCTGCTTGCCATCGACCATATTTCTAGCACTTGTTTAATAGGAGGAATGAGTTGCCTGCGTCTCGTATTTCCCCCTGGAATCCTTCCAGTGTTCATAACTTCTCTGCACAAAATCTCACAAGTACCTCTGGCAGGAGCCTATAACCCGGACCATACAACTTCAGTACACTTGTGTCACGGTGTTTTCACAGACCAAGCTATTTTTAGATTGATTTTCCGGCCAATTCAATCCCCAACAGGAGCCTTGCTAGCCAATCATAAGCCTTGCATAATTAACTTCTTGGACGCGTGCGAACTGGAACTGAACGTTTCGCAGAAAAACATGTCTAAAATAGCTTGATCTGTAAAAATGCCGTGACATGGCCCTAGTACGGGAGATGTTGGCGCCGCCTTCTGGGCTCCTGCCCCTGGTCATTCGAAAATGACTGCGAAGTTCACTCGGTTCGTAATTAGGGACAGTTGCTTCAAAGTAACCTTCTATTCCATTCAAATCACTTCTCATGAAACAATTGACAGCGCTGAATACCATCATGTCATCTTCTTCTTCAAATAGCTCGTTTTCTAGATCAAAATCTTCAGTTAGTTGGTCGACTAATACAAAGCTTTCGTCTGCCATTTTGAATTTCGCGCCAGATTGGGTAATACGCGCGATGTAATGCCTGGTTGGTCAATAAATTCGGAAAATCGCTTACCTTTATGCAACGATCATTCCATCCGGATTTTTTGGCTAAATAGTAAGCACCCAGAGCCTCTTCGTCTTGCGCTTCAGGCTGTCAGATACTGCAGATACCGAAATTTGATAATCTATCCCCTGTTATCGATTACTGTGACCACTAAGAGCGGCTACCTCTTTCTCTCCTTGACAACAGACGCTCTTCGGAGAAGAAGTCGAGATAGGACTCCTTTACGAGCTGGTAACAACCACACTGAGTGGTCTTTGCCGATACAGGATCGGCGATGTGGTTAAGGTGATTCGTTTTCATAATGAGTGTCCAGTGGTCGAATTCCAATACCGGCAGGGCCAGCTTCTGAACATGCGCTCGGAGAAAACGACTGAGACAATGCTATACGAAACAGTCACGATGGTAATCCGAAGAAAAGGCGGGAGCATTCACCTCGAGGATTACACGTGCGCAGAAAGTATTCTGCTGGACTTTGTATCCAGCTCTCGGCCGGAAAACGGCGTAAAGATCCGTGGAGTGACGTATGACGCACTGAGCATTGGCGTCAAGCCTTTTTATTTGATTTTCCTTGAGGCGAAGAGCTTGGGAAGAGATGCAGTAGAGATTGGAGCACTTGCAGAAGAGGTGAGCTGAATTCAAAGTGCTACTAAAACGAGTTTTTTTTCTTTACATGACCTTCCGATTACTAGTTCGGACGCTTTACCAATGAGCTCATATTGAGACTCGTAGGAGCTACAGTCTCAGTCACTAATGTTGTAACGCTGAGCTCCACTCAGTCATTCCCCTTCCTGCCTTCAATGTTGATTTTCTATGACCCGAAGTGAGGGCTGAGCTGTAAAAGCAACATAGAAGGGGGGGAGGGACGGGGTTACGTGATTTACACCTGGGACATGAATTTGCTGCTGTTTCCGGTGTAGTGTAGTTACAACGATTTATGTCCGAAGCTCTATGCTATTAACATAAGGTCCGATGACACTGGTACTTCCTGGATACCACTGAAATGTCGAAAGCTGGCATTTTCGCAATTGGAGTAATGGAGATGGTGAATTTTAAGCCCGACAAATCCTTGAAAGAGTGCATTTGTCGCAACCTCGTTCCCAGGGCTTTCCGTTCCCTCCTCGGCGGAGAAAAGCCCTGGGAACGAGCTGGCATTTATCGCTGAGGACTCGGGGGTATTTCATCGGTTGTTTTCGGCTAGCGTTAATATTGTTGTTTCCTTTCCACAGCTGGATGAAGAGTTATGGAAAATCAACCCATTCTATCGCATAAGGCGGGAAAATGGCGGCTGCATAGACAGGCTAAGAGTCTGCTTGGTTGAACCCGGAACGTTCCAAGGGTCTCGAGAATTTGTCCTCAACGCCACGCCTACTGCTGTCAATCAATTGAAGATTCCACGGAAGCTAACATCGAAAGAACAACTCGTTTTCTTTTTGAAAAATGTGGGGGGCTCACTCAAGGCGCGTGTAAATAATTGACATAGACTTGATTAAGAATATAACACAAACAGCGGTGATAAACATTGTATTCCAACGCATTTTTTAGAAATTGTAACGGTCTCTTTTGAAACTGTATTTTGACTAGCATACGAAACGTCATGTTTTATAAAAAATGCGTTGGAATACAATGTTTATCACCGCTGTTTGTATTATTTTCTTAATCAAGCTACGATGGCCTAAGAACAAGAGTTTATATGACATAGACTTATTTGAGATTTTGCATTTAAATTAATTTATACGTCTAACCGGTAAGCTACACAAGGGGATTGGGACGAGCCATAGTCGGTGGGGTCCCAAGGCGACGTGGAACTTAACTCATTTATTGCTATTAATTTATTTTTTCGGAATTATTTCATAAATTTCTCTATTAACAACCAGTAGAGCAAAACAGAACGTACAAAGAGAAGCCAAGGCCTAAGCCAAGGTACACACTTACTAATGCGTCCAGGCCGGACAGCCCATGCACTCCCTAGTGGCAAAACACCCAAACCCAGCCGGAGGGAAGAATGCAAACGTGCAAGCCGGAGCATAAAAGGCATCTACACTCCATTTGGAACTTAGGCCGCTTTCCTTGTCAGAACTGGCCGGCAAGACCGGCCAGTTTGCAAAGAAAATGCACTAATTTGAAAGAACAGTTGCATGATAATCCCTCATATTCATTTAGAGGAGTACATATCATGCTGGAAGTGTGTTATTTTGAAGGCGTTATAGAGTTAACCCTTTCAAATGCGCAATCTGGCCGGTAAGTACCGTCAAATGGAAAGCGCCCTTGGTCTTAAAACATGCACCGATCTAAAATAATCCGAGCTCGCTGATAAAAATAACTTGAGTGACTTTCTAGAATATATGTAGTTGTTGATGTTACGGAACGAATATCTTTCCTCCGGCTAATAAAGGCCATTACAGCGGTTTTCAGTTGGGTGGGTAAAGAAATTACGGAGCTGAATGCTAACGCCAATCAAATACATCGACCCGTCACTAAGCGTGGAGCAGGTTTTGCTTTCTCCCTGGTTGGCTGAGAATTTGTCGCTACATTTGTCAGCATATCACGCCGCATGGCAAACAGTGTAAACCAAAGGAATCCCAAAATTACTTTCAGGGCTCGCACAGCAAGGGTTTTAGTTTCGGGGTGTGGGGGGTGTGGGGGGAGGGTCTAAAGACGAGCACGTGAAGCAAATTGAAGGGGTGGGGGTGGAGGACATCCTTGAAAATTATTATTATTTATTTATTGTTACTATTTTTTCTTTGCAAGTAAACGGGTGGGGGGGGGGCTTTAGAGCCCCCACCCCCCCTCTGCTCTGTCGCCGATTTTTCGACACCTCATCTAAAGTCGCTCTAACTCGATCTTAGTTATTTCAAACACAATCAACCGATTTCCAAACACCAAAAGGTGGATCAAAAAGTGAGGCACAGCCGAGTTGCTGTCAACCAACTTAAAATGCTGTCTCAAATCAAAACTGTAGGCAAATGTTCACCTTTTCTCAACATGTCTTAAGCACACAGGGCAGGTACTTTTTGGGAAGGGTTCGGGATAGTTATTTATTGTATTGTAGATTCCATTTCTCGGCTGTAAATTTCTTATTTTACTTGGAGAGAAATACACGAGCAGAGAAAAGACAAAGTCAATAAACATGCGTTACTTTGATAATCCTAAAAATTCCTCATGATTCTTTAGCGGACTGCCAGTCATCCAGGGTTTCTG
>BLFK01000874.1:801896-803128 GCA_014634185.1 Astreopora myriophthalma
ATTGAAATACGTTTTTCATTCACGCCATAATAAATTGAATTCATGTCAATATCTGCAACAAAATTCCAGAAGGGGGCTTATAATCCCATATATTTTTTTTGGTTTACAGGCAGATGGGCCTATAACCAGGGTAACCAGGGGGTAAAGGCGGTAGTCTACATTAAGTAACTTCTAAGGGTTCTCGATGTCACTGATTTCGCGGCCGGGGTCTAAGCGGGGTTGCTTTTTTTCTTTTTACATCGGACAAACAAAGGGTACAAACCTGTGTGCCTAATCGTAGACAGTAAGGACAGAAGATATATTTTAAACTGAGCTCCCTGCCATCCCACTGCCATCCCATCCTGATAGATAGACAAGGCAAAGAGACAAATATTTTCAGTAGGTTGCGTTGCGATGAAGTCTTGGTGGTCGGCAAATTTGGAAATACTTCCTTCTCGGTGCATAAAAACGCAACAACAACAAGACAAACAAACAAACAAACAACAACAAAAAACCACGCACCAACACCAAGAAAATTCAGCCAACAATATACACTTAACGTATGGTCCTGAGGGAAACAGTTACTTTTGTTTTCCCGAGAGTCCTGGTGTTTCCCGAGACGAAGTCGAGGAAAACATCAGGACTCGAGGGAAAACAAAACTAACTGGTTTCCCGAGGGAACATACATTAAGTGCTTTGTTATATATTTAGACTTTCAAAACAACAAAACGAGCAATGTATTCGGCGCGCGGGCAACAACTGCGCAATTGTATCCCGGTCTGGATACATCTGAATTTGATCAGCGGCACGTGACCATGAATCAACCAATCACAGTGCTCGTTTTGTTGATTGAAAGTCTAGGCATATAACAATGGTCCTTGTTCTAGATGACATGTATTGGTTACGTATACATGCTTGTAGAATGAGGGAATTACTGTAGTTATAAAGGCGCCTGTGCAAGTTATTAAACGTCTGGCCCCACTTGTTCGAAAGGTGGATAGCGCTATCCACTGGGTAAATCAGTACCCAAAGGAGAGCTCAATTGGATTCGGTAGCATTTACCCGCTGGATAGTGATTTATCCGGTGGATAGCGTTATCCACCTTTCGAACAACTGGGGCCGGGTTGCTCGTCAGGGTGTATACTATATTACTAACTTTCAGTTGTCGCGTTTTCTCACGGACTTGCTGCAGAAATAATGTCGTCTTCGAAATCCTGGCACTCCCAAGACAAAAATCTCACGCGTTTGACTGA
>BLFK01000874.1:808974-819044 GCA_014634185.1 Astreopora myriophthalma
AAACCGAGGACCAACCGGTTTCGGCTTGTAATTGGTAAGCAACAAATATGGTTTTCATTTGACTTGTAAGCGCCAGGTTATGGAGTCAGAAGAATTGTTTGATTTTTCAGTACTGTATCGTAGCGCTGTTCCCTTGTGATTACGACCGTCAATTTCAGGTTAGCCTGCGAGCAAGCTCTCGGGGTGGTTGGACAAAAACAGAGATTGTTCGCATTCTATTCGCTGGTAAAAGCCAAACTTTTTAATGACTTAGATGAACAACCAAAACCGGGCTAAACAAACGAATGCAGAGGTAAGGAAAAGAAAACGCAAAACCACGTAATACGGTTTCAAAGGCAGTTTGCCTGTCCACGATTCTTACCTGAAGTTAATCTGAATAACTCCTATGGATAATTTAAATCAAACAGTTGGCGAAGCTTTAAGATCCTGAAGTTACGGCTTTTTGGTACTTGCTCAAAATCGGACCCTAGTACATGAACTAAGCAATAAAGTCAAGCGCAGAAAAGTAGGTTATATTGAATTATAACATAGATAGGATCCTACGCGCGCTCTGATTGGTCAAAAACCCATGTTTTATCCGAGTATAAAACATAGAAAAAGCGTGTTTTATTGTTTTTCGCCACATTACCTCTATATCATAAAGCAAATGAAGAAGCCTAAGCCGTGTATTACACTGTGATAAAACACTCCGGACATTTGAGAACACTGGAGAAATGTAGACAACACTCGCCTGCGGCTCGTGTTGTCTACATTTCCCTCGGGTTCTCAAATGCCCATCGTGTTTTATCACAGTGTAATCACGGCTTAGGCTTCTTTAATTGTTAAATAAAGCATATAAAAACAATGGTTATTGTTATCTGTGTGAATTTATAACAATGATATATTTGAGAGAAGTGTTGGTAGTCTGAGGAACTCAATATAGAAGAGGGGAGTGAAGTTAAATGCTCCGCAATAAAAAAGACGTGAATAACTAATTAAACATCGATTAGTCAGAGTTATTTCTTACTACTAGTAATAATAAAAGATTAGGGAGATGCGTTCACGATTTGGGAAAAGGAAATAACATCAACTGCCAAATATTTTTCACAAGTTTACTAAATTGCAAAAAAACATGTTATCAACGTATAACCTAATTTTGATATTAAAGTGTTTATAATGGATATTGGAAAAGTTTGGTGTAACAACAAGTTCAATGCGGAAAAGTTGGATACAACACACAGCCGTCCAGCAAGCTCACCAAACGCAATGCAAGAACGTGAAACTCGACTCCCGCAGGAGCCCATAACCCGGAGCGTACAACTCCCATACTAGGGCTATGTCACGGCATTTTTACAGACCAAGCTATTTATAGACATGTTTTTCCCATGGAATGTTCAGTTCCAGTCCGCACGCGTCCAAGCAGCTAATTATGCAAGGCTTATGATTGGCTAGCAACTCTCCTGTGGGACAACAAGGCTCCGGTGGGAAAGTGAATTCACGGGAAAATCAATCTAAAAATAGCCTAGTCTGTGAAAACGCCATGACACAAGTATATTGAAGTTGTACGCTCCGGGTTATGGGCTCCTGACTCCCGCTAGGAACGGAAATAAGCTTTCGTAGTGCTTTCGCAAGATTCCAAATGCCAGTAACTCTAACTTTAAACGTAAACAGCGCAACTTACCTGATGACAGTCCACACAGCAAGGAAGCACAGTCCAGAATTCGACAAGCAAGCACACCAAACGCGAAGAGACGGTCAAACTCGACGAGCAAGCGCACCAACACGCGAGGCAAAACGTGACGCTCGACTACCGCTAGAGACAATGCACATGGTCGATGGCAATGACGTCATTTGCCCCTGAATTAGTTTTCGGGGGGGGGGCAAATTGGTGTCGATGAATACATAGTCCAAAAATCTCGATTTCGAGTGCATTATGAAAGCGTTCTTTGTCGAACGCGAAAACCTCAGAACCTCGAGGGCATAAACTTTATTCGGGATGGTATAGCAGAGGTGGAGCCAGCTGCAGAGTATGTTGGCACGGAGACTCGGAACGCAACGACGAAACTTACACCTGAGACCTCCGAGACGAGCTCGTCGGAAAGAGGATGTTATCCTATTAGATGACGGAAATCAATCACGTGCATGTAAACTTTAAACCCGGAAGGAATGGACATTCTGAAAAGCTCGGAGATGGTTTTGATTTTTGGCCTCGGAAAAAAATCGCGCTTCAGTAAACAAACAATAGATTGAAAGAACATTGAACTTTGATGAGAATATAGACAATGATCTACATAGACATATCACCAGTGATCTATAAATATACATCACCGTATAGTCCATATGAAAAACTATACCCCCAAAAATAACTATAAAACTATAAAAATCATACGTAAGTACAAACTTTGGTAAACAACCAAACTTTTATTGCAGGTTGGACAAAAAATATCTAGAGTAGCTCGCGGAATACAACTAGCCAAATGATCTTCTTCCTGCTGATTTTGGAGACATTTGAGCTCAGGATTCGATATCTGAACCTCAAATAAACTGTACGCAGGTAAACCACGTGAATACGCGCGTAAATAAAATAACACTGCATGCGTGAAATGAATGGAAAATCCATCACGGTGCGCTCAGCACCGTGGATAATTAATTAACTTTAATTAATTCACGGGTTCGAATCCCGTTGAAGCCCTGATTATTTTTCAGGCTTCTCCTTTCCAATTGCTTAGATTGGAAAATTAACTGCGATGATCATTCTTCACTTTCATCTACAACCGCAGTTCACATATGAATTATTTCATATATACTTCACTTTATGCAATGAACGAAAGGAAACCAACGAATAGGAAAGTGTGAGGATCATTTCTTCAGTTCATGTCCAACCCGCACTTCATAATCATTTCTTTCATTCACCATTCCTTTCACGGGAAAACACGCATGAGCCCAACAAATTGACCTGCTCTCAACTGTGTGGCTTCATAGCTCAGTTGGTAAGAGCACTGCACCGGCATCGCAGAGGTCGTGGGTTCGAATCCCGTTGGAGTCACTTGAATTTTTCAAGTGCACATAAGAGGCAATTGCTTAAATTATCCAGAAAATGTGAGGACCATTTCTTCAGTTCATGTCTAACCCGCACTTCATAATCATTTCTTTCACTTTGCAACTTCTTGAAACCAACTGAAAGACAATCACATGTAATGATGTGAGGTAGCGTTTGATGCAGAGTGTAAATTTGGCTTTTCTATGCCAAGTTCACTGGACACAGCTGTGACGAATACAGTTGCCGAAAGATACCATGAAAAGGCTAAAATTCAGTTTGAACATCGTTTCTTTTCAGACAGGTAAGCGTATATCCCGTATCACTGAATTTTCGCTTCTTTGTGTTTTAGTTTAAAGGAAGTTGCAAGATGTCGAGCCTTGACAACCTTCACTGACTTGCATTGCATAATGCCGGCGTTCAAACGGTTGCGTGAAAAATGACATCCCTTTCCAAGACATATAATATTACCAGCCCAGCGTTGTTATGTCATTTTATTCAATTTGCTCTTTGTGGTAAAACCATTTTTTCTTGGTGGCGTTTTACAACCAAAGTATGCGAAAAGAAAATGGACATCTCTCGCGCCGGTCAAATTTGAGGTGGATTTTCACTCTTGCGTAAATTTACGCAGGCAACCCGAATTTGGATGGTCTTTCGTCCGTGAAAAAAATACCAAAGAAGATATGGACGTCTTTCGAAAACATGAAAAGATGAACCAAACTCCCCTCAACGTTCCTCTGTAATTTTATTGAAGTACCTAAAAACCGCTGAATTGCGAAACAAGCCAATATGAGAACAACGCTGGTCAAATCTATGGGAAAAGCCAAGGTGACGTGGCACCCTATGTGGATTGCACAATACTGCCTGGACCAATAACAATGACCTTCCAGAAACAAGTAGGATCACATGAGGGACATCTCGCAATCTGGTTGGCTGCCTTCAACTACTTAGAAAATAAAGATATCAGCGTGGCATAAGTCACCCATATTGGAACAGCATTTTTGCCAAGAGACAAAACAGAGAGTTCGCGTGGAAACTACGGATCAGTTTTTGTATCTGGGCAACCGAGCTCGAGTCGGGTCCATCGAGGGATCATTTTAGTTTTCTGGGCAACCGAGGTCGAGTTCACTTTTTCGAGCTCGAACAACAACACGTATACGATTTCACCAACTGAGGTCCGTGTTACGCGAGCTCGCAAACAACTGAGCTCGATGTTGCGAGCGAACAACTTGGCGAGTTCGTTTCTTATTGAGCTCGCTTTGATTCGGAGTTCCGAAAAAATGGAGCTCGATCAAGTCTGAACACGGTTGAACAATCGTATTCGAATACTGACCGAGCATGAAATAGAAATACCGAAAATCGAGCTCTACTTTTATTCGAACTCGTATTAAAAGTGTCTCTTGAGTCGAGTTCGATCTTTCTCGAGCTCGAAAGTCAATCCGCCAGATATCGAGCTCGATTTCCTTTTGCCTCTTTCCCTTTCGTTTCGTTTACAAGTACATGTATATGAAAAAAAAAAAACAATCATTATTCACCGGAGTGTACATTGCTCTTGTTTCTCTTCCACAATTTTCTCTAAAAACTGTTAGCAAGATTCCCCTGAATTCTTTGATATTTGCATGTCAGGGGAGGTATTTGATTTTTGTTAAAAATGTCATCACTTCTGTCATTCATTCCCTACAATTACATAGCCGTAATGTCCCATGCGTATCTCCCCTCTGTTGCTTTACAACATCATCCCACACAATTTCCTTTTAAGAAAATTCTAGCTTGAAGGTAAGCCCACTCCATCTTCTCCCCAGCCTTCAGGACCAATTTTGCATTCGGACTGTTCATATATCAGGTAATTCTTTTCTGTATGTTTCATGTACTGCAGATGCTGTATAATTTTTTTCCGTGCAAACGTTTTATCCCGTTTGACTTCAGTTCTGTGCACAGTTTGCAACGATTGCGACTGCTGTTATTTGGTGCCGTTTTGAGTGAATCGGAGGCAGTCGCTCGTGCGTGAATTTGTCAGTGCACATTTTGCCATTCTTGGTAATCAAATCCCTTGTACAATCCGCCGGACTCTTTTAGCGTCCGCGAATAGGAATTTGTAAATACCTTGAAAATGTCTTTCTCATCAAGCTGCCATGTATTTCTTGTACAGTTTCGCAATTCGTACGTATATCTTTGGCTCGATCGTTACGGAATCTCTCCTCCCGCAGTTTTTTTATTTGGTGTTATTTTCTGGTACACATTCCATAGGTCCAGCCAAAAAGCTAATTTAAAAAGCTACAACTATATAGCTGTACACCGACTTTTGAAAAACCGAAATGTTCATGCATGCAGTTTCATGGCTTTTTATGGCAACACAACAAACGCATGATCGAGAACTAAAATTTGATGTAAAGCAGTTTTCAATTGAGTGTCGAAAGTAGTTATGTGATTGCTTCAGTTTGGTTTTTGTCTATGATTAGATCCAGAAACATGCTCAAAGACTTCAACCAATCAGGTAAAAAAGTCAACACAATATGCATCTTGTTTTACTGCACTCTTGTGGGACAAGTTGCATGGAGCTATTACACAAAGAAGAATCAAGTTCTACTTTTCATGCAGCTTGTCTTGCAATAATTTATTTGTCCTGCAGTTGCACTGTGGGAAACATTTTTGGATCAGTATACCGGTAGTTTCCTGAGCAACCGAGTACGAATTACTTAACATGACCTTGAATTGCAATCCTTGCTCTAATACCAACAATCCATAAACAAATACTGACATAAACCATACACAAATGAATCGTACACACATGCCAGCAATCTGTACACGAATACCGACATAAAGCGTACATGAATACCGATACTCCGTACATGAATAAATCTGGACAAGCTGTAGACAGATTAACAACACCATCCGTCATTGCCAGAATGTCATTGTTGGTGCACAAATAAACCGTTCTTATTTGAAAACCAGATTTAAAATTCAAGATCAAATTACGCCTTGAGGAGGTGCATGGTAACTCGATTTCATTTGGAAAGATTCGGCAGATTGGGAACAAGTGCATTAAGGCCCTGTTTACAAGTACGTAGGGTAACCCTTACTGCTAGGGTTACCCTAGCAGGAGGGTCAAAGATAGCTCGGGTTTACAAGCAAAATTTCACAGGTAGGGTTACCCTATCACCCAGGACAACTTTGTGTGCTTGGTAACCGCTAGCATCGCAAACACAATGGAAACCGCTAAAAAGTTGTCCCGGGTGTCAAGATGCTGGAAAAGTGCTGCACCCCTGGCAGGTCCAAAGTTCAAAACCGCTGGATAACGTCACTAAGTATGCGTGCAACGTCACGCAACGTTCTAAAGTGACACCGGGTAGGCTAGTTGTCCCTAGCAGAGCGTTTACAAGGCAGCTAGGGTTACCCTGGCGCTAGGGTTACCCTAGCACTCAGCTAGGGTTACACTAGTGCTAGGATAACCCTAGCTGCCTTGTAAACACGTCGATGAAAAAAGTAGTGTGGGAGCATTAGGGTAACCCTCCTGCTAGGGTAACCCTAGCACTAGGGTTACCCTACCTGCTTGTAAACAGGGCCTAACACAATGGCAACACTTAAATATTTGTACCTGTACTCGGTTGCTCAGGAAACTATATACACTCTATATTGATGCACAATTTCAATTCAATAATATTATTGGTATTCAATATATGAAAATATGAAGATACAGGTAAAAAAAAAATTGTTAATCTTTTCATCGCATTGCCCTAATTTTTGGCATATAGCCTGGAGGTCTTCTAAGGGGTTTCGCCGTCAGGTGACATGACCTAAAAATGTGGCGACAATCTTTTTGAAAAACACTGATACCCGACAGGAACTCACAGAAAAAAGGCGACATTTTGTAACAGCAACATTGACAAAATACAACAGCGACACTTCCTGACAAAACTGGTGATGGGCTGGCTCTAAAACAAGCAACAGAGTGACACCAGAACCCCCCTTGGATGGCATCTGCATGGGGAGGTTCACACCGTAATTTGAGTGCAGTTGATTTGGTGGAAATTGGCCATGATTTTGCGAAATGCATTAGAAACCACACAAAAGTCATTCATGGGCTTTTTCTGTGATGCCCTTCAAATGACTGTTGCAAGTAATTACACGATTGCGATTGCTACATGTAAATGTACTGTATGTACACTTAGTGATTGGCTTAAAAATCTTGCACCAGTTTATCAAACAGTCAGAGGGAAAACCAAAACCAATTGCGACTTGCACGCGAGTAAAATTTTTCTTGCATTTTCAGCAAGTTACATGGAATTGCTATGAATTTGGATTGGCTCATTGCACTGTTTGCAGCTGCTGTGATTGGTCAGAGTGATTGCTTTTGTATTGGTTTAGGACACTCAATTAAAAACTGCTCTTAACAGTACGTTTTTGTTCAAATTGAAGTTCAGGTTAAAATGATTGTAGCCTGGTTTGATTCTCAATTTTCTTTGTCCTCTTACCCTAAATATTTGTTATCCATGAAATAATGAGGGTTATAGGAGGTAAAGTAACTTGGGAATCAAAAAGTGGGCTGAAATCATTTGGAACTTAACAGCATACAATAGTCCAGTTTCAAATTCACCAAAACCGCTGGATAAAAGTACAAAAGGCACATCTGCACAGGGTTAACCTCGACCTGAAGCATACCGGCAAGAATTCTCACACTTCTGTGTGTTGTTTTCTTTTATTATTCAACACTTTCTTGCTGGTATTTGTGAATATTTTTCTTCAGGTTGAGGCTAACCCTGTACAAAGGCGCCTTTGATTTTTTTATCTAGCGGTCCAGGTGATTCGAAACTGGACTATACAATACAACACATAGGCTATAGATAAAGGTTGTTGCAGTGACCATTTTCCCCGCATGACTTCCCTGATTTTATACATTTCATTCCAAATTGCTGTGATTTTAACATTTCATTGTCTTTTTGCAAATTAGTACTTGCTGCCTCATTCTTAAACTCAAATTTTCTATGTAAAATGGAGGCCATTTTGGAATGAGGTGCATGGCAAATTCTCTTGCAAGAATAGATTACTTTTGTTTTCCATTAGAAGCTGGTGGAATATAGCTTTTTCTGAATGTTTGCACCACAAAGCACAGGCAAAATGACTTGAGTTCTTATGTTTCATTTTGTGCACTTGTCTTTTGGAGTGTTGACTGAATAAAGAGGCTTGGTATGGGTACTTGTGGACCGTCAATTTCTTTGCACGCTTGCCATCAAAAAGTTGATTTTGTTGACAAAATTGTTGTTTAAAGATCAAGAGTGGATTTTCCACTGAAATTGCTGCTTGTGTATCATAATTATCAACGGTCACCTTCACGTCTAAGATTGTCCTTTCATCAATAGTGATTGCTGCAACTTTGATTTTGTTTACCGGTACTTATACAGGGCTTCAATATAACTGAAGAAATCAGAACTTGTTATTCTGCATAATGCACCAGTCAAAGTAAACCCCGACCCCCCCCGGGACATGTGGGGCTTTAGTGGGGCTTTATCTCCACGTTATCAGTTCTTTGAGGCCCCAGTATGTGGGGGATTCGCTCGTTTTGTCTCTCTTGTGCAGAGGGGTGTGGGGCATTAGTAGGGGATTCGTTCTAATCCAAGATGGTGGCCATCGTTCCTGCAAGGACTTCTGGGTACATTTGGCCACATGCGATCACTCAAGATGGCGGACGTAAGTGTTAACTGGTATTTGTGGAATCCGTTTTATTGTTATTCAAATCAGTACATCGATTGATTTTTCAAGGGCAAATCCATTAGGAACATCTCCAGTTGCCCTAGGGGGTGGGGCATTTTCTGCTATTTCCTGCAAAATATTTCTCCACATAGTGGGGCATTTGTCACTTTTTGCAGGCTGTTGAAAACCAATCCCCACCTATATCCCGGGGTGGTGGGGGGGGGGGGTCGGGGTTTACTTTGACTGGTGCATAACTGTTACTGCTGGGCTTGGTGTGGCCCAGCTGGGTGCCCTGTTGTTGTATAGTGGTCACTGTTTGAACGGTGACCACGAGGGCCACCAAACTTTTATCGTGGTGTCGGGTTTTTTATTGATTTTTTTTACTTTTTCATACCAGCCACATCTACGGCACTGCAATTGTTTTCTTCAGGCCGCTCGTTAATCATGTTATTAGTTAACATTTAAAATTGATGGTATGGTTTTCGCCGTTTGCAGCAATAATAACAGTACAATGATTTGATATGTCACAGCTCTTGAGTTGGGAGCAATGTAATTTCTTCTAATCCGAATTCTAACATGCACGGACTTTGTAGCTTATAATGGTATTATACTACTCCCATTTTATCCTGAACGTGTCTGTATATTATATCATGCTCAGTTCTGTTCTACTGTTTCAGAATCACTTCCTAGATGGAGTCCTATTAGAAAGAATCAGTCCATGAAAAATGTCCTGCCTTTAAGATGCCTGTCCTTATTCTAAGCTTTCCCAATACCTCTTCATAGAGCAGATCAAGAAATGTCCTGAATTTAAACAGGGATGCCCATTCAAGAACACAGATAGTATCGAGGATATTCAAGAGGAACTGTGCAAGATGCCAGAATCTAAGCACCATACTGTACAGGTCCAGTTCATGAGCACTTGCTAAACATGTTAAAGGCTGTGCACATTTAGAGTCTAAACATTTACAAGAGAAATTTGGTGAATCTTCTGTGTTCCAGACAAACAAGGGTTGTCCACCAACTGCTGTGTTAACAAGTTAGACAACCTCTGATATCAGCAAGCTGAAGAAGAAATGTCCTGCTTTTAATGAAGGTTGTCCATTTGCCACTGTAGATAATGAAATGCTTTTGGAAGAAATCAAGAAATGTCCTGAGTTCAAGGGAGGTTGTGCCTTACAAAGATGCAAAGTCAGTCAAAGAAATCTACAGTAAACTATCACAGATGCCAAGCAGTGATGAGCATTTCCACCATAAAGAGGCTCTGTTGCAGACAATGAAAGCCATTCAGAATGTTGGCCAGGAGAAAGCTGATGAGTGTCCAGTGCTTCAAAAGGAAGGATGCCCATTCAAGTCTATCGAGAGCAAC
>BLFK01000874.1:823468-844946 GCA_014634185.1 Astreopora myriophthalma
AATCTAGAACCTCCCTTCTAAACTCAAGGGGCAAAAGACCTAATATTTAGCTAAATGATGTGGATAAGTTAAATCACAGCTCCATCTAAATCTGGTGGCGTGCCTTTGAACAGCCTCAAGGGCCATGATTTTTCCTAGTTTCTTCTTCTTGAATGACTTAGGATTCAAAGAGGACAGAATGCAATTGATTGTTGCTTATGAAAATATCTGAATTCAGCAACTATTCATCAGTTACTTAGGATGCTTGCTCTGGTAATGAGGAGGCATACATTTTGTTTACAGTTTGCATATACTTTACATAAGCGCAACCATGTTGGGTCCTGCATACAGTAAGCTCTTGGTACTGTTGCTTCTTCAGTCACTTATATGATCAATGCTTCCTGTGGTTATTGAGGAGCCGTACCATTTGGATTACAGAAGCACAACCTAGCTATAATTATTAGCTTTTGCTTCCTGCAGGTTGTTGAGGATTATAAGTAGAATAATATTGTAAAAATGCTTTGAAACATTTTGAATGAAACTTTTCTTTTGCTAAGCACTTTGCTATTTGGACCTTAGATGGATTTTTTAGAGACTTTATCTTTGACATGTACAGGAAGGTTTTCTGAATGTTTAGTTGAAAGGTTTAAGCTTTGTAGGTTGCCTTTATAAAACAATTAAAAGTGGAGTGGGATTGTGCTCAGGTCATCTGTATGAAGTGACATCAGTGTTGCCAGTAGATTTATACCTGTCAGTCCCTTTTTGTACGGCTTGACAGTTTCTTTAAGAAGCTCACCCCCTGAATGCCTGTCGGAATGGACAAATGATTCTTGGAAATTGATCCCTAAACATTTGTTTGTTTTCTCTCCCAGGGCTCTTGAAGAAGAGAGTAAGAAACACAAGGAACATGAGCTTTTTAAGGCAGTCCATTTTCCAGAAAAACTTGGTTGGCTTGAGAGCTTGGAGCAAGACGTGGAATTTTATTTTGGATCGGAGTGGAAAGAGGTGCTAATGTCTGATGCTACCAATGCTTATGTGAACAGAATCCATGAAGTCAGTGAGAGAGATCCCGCACTTCTCATTGCCCATCATTACACCAGATATCTTGGGGACTTGTCTGGAGGTCAGATCCTTCGTAAAATGGCTGTTAAAGCAATGGATCTGCCAAGCACGGGTGAAGGGATAAAATTTTACATATATTTGAGAACATTCCTGATGCCAAGAGGTTCAAGAACATGTACCGATCTCATCTTGATCAACTCTGCACCAACAAGGCCAAATCAGACGAAATTGTCAAACAAACAAATTATGTATTTCTTCTCAACATCCACTTGTTCCAGGAGATAGACAGCTTGGTAGGGTTTGAAGACAAAGATGGCAACAACAACAACAAAAAAAAAAACGAACAGCAGTGGAACTCCAGAGTGCATTTGACAACACTGCTAAAGAGGCAACTGGGGTTTGTCCATTTGCTACTGTGGCTAGGAAAACCTCTCAGACAAGCACTGCAGCTTCAAAGGAGAGAGATAAATGCATCAATCCAGTGCTTTTGGCGGTGTTCGTTGGAGTAGCAGCTATTTTGATAGGGTTGGTTGTGACAAAAATAGCCTAAGCTAAGGAATCTTATGACTATTGAGAACAAAGTTGTATGAATTTATGTCATTACTGTTTTGTTACCTTTTCACCTCAATAATTCCCTCAACCAAATTTGACAGTAAAATTTTTGGGAAACTGTTTTCCCATTGAGTACGAAAAGAGGAATATTTGACATTCATAGCTTGAAGTATACACATGTAGATGGCTTTTATGGACAAGTGCACTTTTACTGTACAACGGTATTTTATGCAGGCCTCAATCTTCTAAGTTTATAATATTCAGATAATGAGGCCTTCCGAGGGGGATTCTGGTGTCACTTTGTCACCAGTTTTGTTACGGACAGGATCTTTCTCGTATATCGTCACTGTCGCTGTAACTAAAGGCGCGTTTACACGACGGACGAATATTGGCACGGGTCCGATGAAAAGTGGAACGGTTCCAATCATTTTTGCAAAGAAACAGTGAACTTTTATCCGTTCCGCTACGGCACCATAGGCGCCTATGGTCCCATAGCGGAACGGATAAAAGTTCTCTGTTTCTTTGCAAAAATGATCGGAACCGTTCCACTTTTTATCGGACCCGTGCCGTTTTTCCTCTGTCATGTAAACGTGCCTAAAATGTCGTCATTTTGCTGTCAATTCCTGTTGGCAGTCTGTGTTTTAGAAAAAGATGGTGGCCACATTTTGATGTGATGTTGCCTGTCGGCAAAACCCCTTGGAAGGTCTGGGTAATGAGGGTGTTGTCTAAATCCAAATTCCAGCAACAAATTGTCTGTTTTTAACTGTTTTTCAGGGTACCAGCACTAATTACATGTATACCCCTCATGTTTTACTTCTGCCAAATAAGCTCCACTCTCCGGTGAGTGCCGTTCCCTTCTAACACGTTACAGTGCTCATTGTAAATCAGTGTCACTTGAGCAAAAATATTCCAGTGCTTCCCTAGAATAGTCCTCTAACACAACTGTATTTGCAGGATTGTTTTCTGTTAAATTTTTGGTAAAAGGGGGAAATGCAAAAGTGTGTTAAAACAAACTGTAGCGATTTATTTATAACAAAAGATTTGTAGCTTGTAATGTTGTGTCCATTTCATCAAGCGACAGCTCACTCCCTCTCACACTCAACCCAAATGAGATGTTTTAAGATTTCATTTCAGGTTTAAGTCTGCTACAAGTATAATTGATCTTGATTTTCTTATGTAACAAGGTTTCACGTGGAGCAAAATGAAGTGCATCCTAGTTTTCTTTTTCTTTTGGAACAGATTATGGGTAATCCTACTATACATGTACATGAAAAAAAAGTTTGTTCTTCCAAATTCACTTTAAAACAATTTATTGATTATATTAAGTTTAAAATGTTAATTGAGATTGATATATTTACCAATGGATGCTATAGATTGTATGGTGAATAATACTTCTAAATCAGTTGAAAGTAATTTATGAATAATTTAATAATAATTGATGTATTTAGTTTATTATAGAATATTTGTTATTAATACATGTATGATTAAGAATAGTAAAATACTGCTATTAATATATTGCTGTTGCTTTCCCTGTGAAGAGGAAAATAATAATAAACAATCTGAGTCAGTAAAGTGCAAAAGAATAAGTTTGATGCCATGCCATTTTTCCGGTGTACAGATGCATCTGTTCAGGAGGCCAGTGTCGTGATCTTTTTTTGCAAACTGAACACAACTTGTGTGGCTCAATAATTAAGAGAGAAAATATTGCTTGCTATGTCTTTTTAAACAAGTGTAATTTTACAAGGGTGGGAATGGAGGCCAACATTCAGCTTGTATGAAATGGGAGGGAGCTAATGCCAATCTCAAATCTATCGATAAGAAACATTTTCAGGAACCAGCGACAAATACTTAATCTTACTAGGTCCTCATAAAGCAAGATGAGCCTACCGATACTTAGGCACACAACTTTTTGAGGAAGAAAGGTCTAGTCAGGTGGGCTTCATATTATTATACTTGTTCATACTTGCGAAGGGGTATAATTTTTCATACCAAATCATTCTTTTTTAGGGGAGGGGGGGGGCAGAATAGTGGAAGGGCTTTGCTAACTATCGTGCTAATCAGTTCCTGAAAAAAGAACAGAAAACCAGTCCAGCTGGATTGCAAAACTGTTAAAAACAACAAAAACAAAAAAAAAAAAACAAAATTAACTCGGGATATTTGGAGGGGGAGGGCAGGGGTGACTTTGATACCCTAAAGTTTATTGTGAGACTACTGGTCTTCGCTAGGATATAATCAACGACATGCTCCAAAGTGGAGTGGAAGAATGAGGCAATGACTAGCATGGAGCTGCTATCACAATCAACCTTTGTGTGGGTTGTTCCAGGAATGAGGGTGTATTATTCTGCTTGTATGGGCAGACTTGCTCAAAGGGAAGTCCAAATATTCCAGGATAATGATAGACCCCAGACAAATGGTAAGTTAAACTGTTCAAACAACTTGCTTCATGTACCTTTGCGTGTATTTTTTATTCAAAGCATGGGAAAATACTGGCAGCCCTTTTTAAGCTAACACAATCTGACAAAGTGATAAGGGTCCCCCAGTGGGTTTAAGGAACAAGTGAACATGACCAATTTGAACTGGGGAACAGGGGACAAAGACAAAATATCCCAGGGAACAAGGCAACATAAACCATTTTAGGGGTCAAAAAGCTGGAAACAAGTTAATTAATTTTGGGAACAAGGCAACACATTTTTTAAAGGGAGCAAGGGGACACAGATACCCCCCCTCCCCCCAAGGCCCTCAGTGATGGATGATTAATTCCACATTCTATTGCAAAGTATCGTTAACTCCACTTTTTCTCATGTATGTGTGTTATGTTTGATTCAAACCTGTGGTAGAGAAACTCAAGACACAAACCTTCATATTAAAAGGTTTATTAACAACTTCAGACCTAGGCTTACAACGTTCAAGATCGTTTAGACTTTAAAGCCTCAATAAAAAGTATTACAGTGTAAACATTTTACTAGTAAGCAATCATTTACACTCATGCATACTTAAAAATCTATTCTAAAAAAACCTCTCGATATTACAACACAACGATAATCATTTAATACAAAACTCTTGCGATATTCATATCTTGTATGTACAAAACTCCACCATAATTATTCTCAAAGGGTGGCAATGACAAAAAATGCAACTCTTTCACTGAAAGAAAATTTTACTGCTCAAACTAGGATCCAAATTTCAACTGACCTTTGCTGATTGGTTCATTTTCATAAAGTTTTCTCTACAACTTTGGTATTCAAAGTGACATCACTTTGAACTTGTCAAAAATCTATTAATATTACAACATCACCTTAATTATTACAAAACTCCTGCGATGTTTATATAGTGTATGTACAAAATTCCACAATATTTTTGAAAGGTGGCAATCAAACCAAAAATGTGGAACTCTTTCACTGAAAGAAAATTTTACTGCTCAAACTAGGATCGAAATTTCAACTGAACTTTGCTGATTGGTTCAAGTCATTTACGAGCAGACCTCCTAGGAAACAGGCAAATTTTGACCTCTCTTCTCATTGGTTCATTTTGATTAAAACATGCGATTTTTCGTGCGATTGCATTTGCGATTAAAAATAGTAAACTGAAACACAAGTTTTCTTTACACAACTTGAGTACTGAAAGCAATGTCACTTTGAGCTTGCCAAGTGGTTGACAAGAACAACAACTGAGCGTGCAGTTCGCATAGGACCTCAGCTAAGGGGACTAACTTATCTCAAAAACATCTCTCTTCGAAGCACATGAAATGCAGCAAGACAAACTAAGCTTTTCAACATCATATACAGGGCTCGAAATTGCGACCAATACAGTCGCATTTGCGACTAAATTTTTCCCTTTGCGACTAAAATATCTGGAGAAGTCGCAAATTTGCGTCTTGTTGTCATCTTCACTCTTTCGAAACAACAGGGTTAGCAGTTGCCTCTTTGCTGCTACTTTTGCTAAAATAAATAAATGACAAAATTATTTTGTTTCTCGCTGTAAATTTTCTCTGAAGATAACGTAATTGTAGAGTAATTTAGCTGCGATGTTACGTGCACAGCTCCAGTCCTTCGATCATTCGCCATTTTCAGTGGTTTCTTTATACACACAAGTATTGCGGGCTCATTTTTTTTTTTGCTAAACCGCTGACAACACAATGCCGCGCGGCGATTTTGCGACTAAAATTTGCGAAATTGCGACTAAATTTTCGTATCTTATTGCAAAAATGCGACTGGATTTTCTCGTTAATTTCGAGCCCTGATATACTGGTTCACTGGAATGCAAGAAGTGCGTCGATAGACTACAATTGTTGAGCCAGCGCTTTTAAGACCAGACCATGGACACGATGTTGTTATTTTTGTCGAAATTCCTGGGTACTGCTCACTTAACATGTACCAAGTCAAGTTCATTCTTTGCGTAACTTGCGATGTAATAAAGTAAGTTTGATATAAATTGATTTTGTTTGGACTTTCTTGTGTTTTCATTGCCTCATCATACTTGAACGTTAATGTTCTACATGATATATTTTCACGAGTCCATGATCCAGGGTGAAATTTAACCTTCAACTTTACTCGCACATTTATATGATTTCAAAAATTTTCAGAACTAGCAAACATGGAAAGTGCCGTGTTTTAAACCAAACAGTTAGGCGTACTAAGGCTTTAGTCTTTTCAGAAATGAACTTTGCAATTACTGTGCTTTAGTGCTTCAGCCAAGCGCTCAGCGCATTTAGGTGTGATGTTGTTAGTCATGAGGTTTAAGCTGTTTAGTTTACAGTGATTGTGCTTTAGTGCTTCAGCCAAGTGCTCGGCGCCTTCATCTTTAATGTTGTTATTCCAGAGGTTTAAGCTGTTTAGTTTACAGTTATTGTGTTTTAGTGCTTCAGCCAAGTGCTCGGCGCCTTCATCTTTAATGTTGTTATTCCAGAGGTTTAAGCTGTTTAGTTTACAGTTATTGTGTTTTAGTGCTTCAGCCAAGTGCTCGGCGCCTTCATCTTTGATGTTGTTACGCCTGAGGTTTAAGCTGTTTAGTTTGGAATCACTAGTAACAATTAATTTTTCCACTTCTTTGCAACCCAGTGAACCAATGTCATTGCTCCGCAAATTCATGCACAATACTCCCTTAGCATTTTGTAAAAAATGTGTGACAGCAGCACAGTCAACAGGTGCGAGTGAACAGTGACTAAAATCTACTGCATTAAAACCAATTTTCTCTATTCTGTTTTGCAAAATAGCCTGTTGTTTTTCACCAGGAATCTCGTACAAACACTTACATAAATTCAGTGCTAACTGCTTGTCTTTTCTGGCTGGCCAACAGGTCAGTGTTTGAGGCTCTAAGACTTCAAAGTCTACCGTAAGTTCTGTTTCTTTCCTCTTCTCAGTCGACATGGGAAGAAGTTCGATAAAAATGTCGCTGCTTGAGTTTTGCGCTTGTGGATCAGGCTCGAGTAATCCGGCTACAAACTGTAGCACCACTTCCCACGCACCGTCGTTGATGTGTTCACGAACAAATGTTTGAATTTCTCTTTTGTTCATTGACTCTGTCAAATGTTTAGCAGCGAAGAATTCTTGAACCGTGAGGTGTGTAAAACAATATTGAGCTTTTGGCGGTTCAGTCAGAGGTGAACGGGATGTCACGTCAGGCAGTTTGTGAAGCAGCCCACAATCTTCAACGCCACTGACTTCGCTTGATTCAAAAAGCAATCGTTGTTCTTCAATCCCCTTAAAAGCGATTTGTCCGAGTCTCGTAAACACCTGTTGATCTTCGCTTGGAAGCTCATTAAATTTCGTGTACATATAATCTCCCAGTTCTCCTCCAGGGCGCCTTTGCCGATTGTGGTTGAAGAACGTAATTTTCACGGTCATGGTGTAAATCTCCGTGATCTTGGTGGGTAGCGTTTGTGCTGTATCGGTAACGCCGTCAATTAGGATTTGAAGCAAGCAATGGCAAATTATGAAACAGTTGACGGGGATGTAGCACAATGAAAACAGGTTCATGTTTGACTTGATGTGTTCCCAAATTTTCTCCTTGGCGCCGCGAACACCTTGTGTAAACTTGTCCACGTAGTCTTCAACTTTCTCGGATGTGAAGCCAAGGACTTCAACAACCCTATCAAACTTCACGCTTTTAACGCATTTCACAGCAGTTGGTCTTGTTGTCGTTATTTTGCTTGCTCCACGGAGCAGTTTTCCTGACGCTAGTTTCTCGAATAAGGCGGAAAGAGGCATCTTCTCGTCCTCGTTGTTCCTGTAGTCGGAGTGATCCTTGTGGATGTCCTCCCTTGAAGAGAATTCATCCAGTCCATCAAAAATCAAAAGCACTTTCTTTGGGGTCTTTATCACGAAATCCCAAACTTCATCATCTAAACATTTGACTGATTCTGCGCGATTAAGTAGTTCACGAAGACTGAGCGGCCCTGTATCCTTGAAGCGCCTGAATTTCACCAGAAACACAACATCAAACTGCGGGTTCACTTCTTGATCTCCCTTGAACGCTTCACCAGATGCCCACTTTCGATGAACCTTAGTACTCAGTAATGTTTTTCCTATCCCGGGACGGCCAACAACGAGAATGTTCTTGTGCTCTTTATCGATTAGATCCTCTGGCCTTGCATAGTGACAGTGCTTGGCCTCGGGTGGGTATTGTCTGAGTTGTTCTCTTCTCTGCTGAGCAATAAACTCATGGGAAGCTCTGCCTTCATGAATAACCACATTGACATAGATTTCGTCTATTGTGAGATCTAGGGGTTTCGCGCCTTCGCCTGGATTTCTACGGAAGGGTTGTTTAAGATCATGAAGCCGCTCCGTGTCAGTTAAGCAATCGTCCTTCATTTGTTTTATCGTTTCTTTAAGTTTATGTCCCAGTGGAATGATTGGTGTTATTTCATCCGATTTGTCTGAGTTCGATTTTAAATGATCAGCATAAAACTGCCGGTTTTCCATGAATTCCTTTCCTTTCCTTGCTTTTGACAAGATCCAACCAATCTCCACGAGAAGAAAAAAGGCAAAAATCCCATTAACTACAGCAACAGCATCGGTCCAAAAACTTTTCTTCCTTGCTCTTTGATTGTTGCATTCGTAAGTCGTTGATTGCGTCGACACATTGCTGAATAGATCAGTGGAGTTATTGCTGTCGTCTGTTAGATCACACTTAAAATCTGACGGAAACTTGCTGGGATAAAATAATTGAGTCTGCAGGACGATGAAAAGGATTCCCAGGGCAAATCTGGCGGCAAGTTGGCACAAATATGCGATGAAAAGCCGCCTTGTTTTTCCCCAGCTTGCATGTCCTCCTTCGGCATCTCTGCGACCGCACTCGAGTCCATTTACTGTTGACTTAACGCACCGGGAGTAGACAACGGACACGATCAGAATAACAGAGAAGTTAACGATGACGAAGCCGTAAAGAGGAAAGCCGAGTTTGTTGTATTGCTTCTGGTATTCATCGAAGCACTTTCCTCGGATAAAGTCCTTGTCGCTGTCGCCTTTCGCCGCATCACAGCGGAAATCAAACCTCGATTCGTTGTTTTCGATTTCTCCAAAGAATCCACACAGTATCCCTCCGACTACAACCCAAAAGATAACTATTACAAAACTCAGTTTGTTGAGGGTTTTTGGTATTAACAGTTCTTTTAAACCGTCCATTTTTTTTCTGAGCCTACCACTTCATTCTCCTTCGGCTCCCAAATGATAAGTATTCTGCGACTGTGGTCGTTAAGTACTCTGTAAGCAAGGCGTGGCAGAAGCTCTTCAGCGATCACAACACTCAAAAACATTTCAATGAAAGTGTTCATTGACCCATACCAAGATCTGCTGAAATGTAAACTAGTTTTGAACCAAGTAAACAGCCAGCTGGTTAGTTCGCGCAAAAATTAAGGTTAACCACTACAAACTATAAATTTTGCAAATGAGTTCAGAACATTTTACATTCGGGGTTTAAAATGCACTTTCAGCCTTTTCTACGTGTAAGAAGCTTTTACAGAAGAACGTTGGGGAAGAATCCTTTGGCATCAGAGGCTTAACCATAGTTAGTAGATTACTGCTTATGACTTAACTAACCTGAGAAACAGCCAACACAACCTAAAGTGTACATATAATTTGTGGATCCGCAATCTTTGGTTCTTCCTTTGTTATTTTTACCGTCCTTTGAAGATAGCAAGATTTCTTGTCTAATTAGTGCTGTTCGTTTCTATAAAAAGCACGTCGAGAAAGTCAAACAAAAGAAGGCGCTGGGGGACACTACTAATCAAGAGACTAGAAACATTCCTGTATAGTGTGAAATGATCCTTACTAGCGAGGTCAACGGATAATACGCTGTTTTGCACACGATCAGGACAATCGAGAACTCATAAGTCGGCTAGCTCTTTAAAAATACAAGAGATCATAGAAGGTGGACTTCCGGTGGACAAGTAAAATTAGTTCAAAAGTATGAAATTTCATTTATTTGAAATGAGGATATTGAAGGATTTGAAGTGTGATCATTGCAGTTAACCAAGCAACTTAAGAAGTTGCAAAGAAGCCAGAAAAAAAATTCAGGCTTGAACTGGACTTGAACCCTGAAGACCTTGCGATTACGCTGCACATTGCTCGTTCAAAGGTACTTGTACACTGCCAGTTCAAAAGTATTTTTTACAAATAATATATTGAGCAAGACTCTCTTACCGAATTTGCGTACGTACTTTGTGATACCGAGTTAGTTACACAAACGGGAGATATTTCAGTGCTTTCAGAAAAATGTCGCGGTGGGAGTGAGTCTTAATTGCTTATAGCAACGGCCAAAGCGCTCCGTTCAAAGATGTTCATTGATCCATGGATACACTATACAGCTGTACTGGCTAAAATCTACCAATTCCTCCGCGAGTCACGAGGAAAATGAGACAAAATTAGTTGTTTAGAAACAAGGTATTAAATGCGGACGGGGTGATTTTGCTGTGCAGTTAGCAAAACGTTTTTTCCTAATGTTCACATTGTAGGTTCAAAGCCACTCTTTAGGCAGAACTATAAAGTGCCGGCTGCAAATTGCATCATCTCTTTTGTACTAGACTTAAAATGAATAGTTGGAAAAGCTTGTTCCGTACTCTTTTTCTTCAAGCCATCTTCTTTAAACTTTACCGAGCAACCCAGTAAATAGCCCAGGCTCTCTGCAGGACGCTGAAAAAAAAAAAACCCTTTTCATTGCGGCGAATAAACAAGTGGTAAACTTCTGTGAACTTTGGAATAACTCGAAAATGTAGTTAGTACGTGAGCCTTAAGTGCATCACTAATCATCGTTTGTAGCGATGTTTTTCAATTATTTGCCAGAAATCACAGCGCTCACCCTCAGGCTAAATTATGCTCAAACATGCCGATCAAGTATGACATCAACTCCTTTAGCGAGTATTCAGCAGGCGGAGAGGAAACTAAAACAAACTTTGACAATTGATCTGACTTTTCTGATAGTTCTTTATCAATGCGAAGATTTTTAATCCTTGGAGTGTAGCGTATCGTGTTGTCCCACAGCAGACTGATGTCATGACACGCCCTGTGCCATCATGCAGAGAGCAGGAGTTATTTTGTGTTGCTAATGTTAAGAAACATGACTTGACGAAAAACACTACAGAAAGAATCTAAGTGGAAAATGGTTTTTAAACTCTTAATTTCGTTCGTTCGTTCGTTCTTAATTTGACGTGGGAACCATGCAAATTGCAGCAGTGTTTTGGGGTATGAATGGGGTAAACGTCACTTTAAACGTTTAAAACTCCTTTCACCTCGTTGACAAAATAACTCCGCCGGATTTTATCTGAATAAAATCTACTACTGTTACTAATTTTCAGTTAACGCTTTTTCTTACTGACTCACTGCAGATATGATGCAGTTAAGCCACTGTACGGTATCCGTTGATTAGCGAACAATTTGAGAATTCTGTTCATCCCTGGTGTTCACAAGACAGCAACTACTGGGATACATATCATTTGGTAGGCGGCATAGCTGTGCATTTAACTTTCGTGCAACTAATTCTGTACTTAGCTATCATCAAATAGCTACCACCCAAATAAAGCAGTTTTTAGATGAATGTCGAAAGTAATTGTGTAATTTCTTTGGTTTCGGTTTTTGATTTGCTGTACGTATGATCGATCAAAAACCTTGCGCGTAGTTTTCAACCAATGATGTGCAAAACTAAAACCAATTGTGACTCTCGTTTTCCCGTGCTCAACACTTTCTTTAACTTACTGGCTGGTAAAACCAAGTCGTGAATTTCTTCGATGTTTTTTGGCCACCTCTATTACAAATTAAAGTCAGTACTTTTCAATAAATTTCCTTATTTACACGAAGTCCAGTTCTGTGTCTTTCCTTTTAATTTAATTCGGTGCGAGTCACCAGTACATTCGTGAATGTTTTGATGGGGTAAAAATAGCATGCTAATTACGCTGCTATTGTGGATTAATGCTGGGAAAGTTTCAGGTCGGTCTGGTTTCGTGATCAGGCAAGAGCCGCCGCGGCGCCTTACGTTGATGCTTTTGATAGATGGTCAAAATTATAAAGCTAATCATCTGTGAACACTTAATACGCAGTCAATGTAGCGTTGGTCGTTTTGTTGCGTTTTCTCTCCTTTGTTTGTCTTGCTGTGTTGCATGATCGAAGCCTCCAGCCTCTGGCAAAATGCAAATTCATTCGGCTCGACCGTGAAAACACTTAATTCAGGTAGTATTCAGAGTCCAGTTAGTTGAGGGGAAACGAAATAAAACAAACTTACACCACTGAAGTGATTTAGAAGCTGCAAATTCTTTTATTGAAAATCAAGAGATCACCAAGCTAAGACAGTGAATTCCCCATATAGCCCTCATATCCATCCTTTTTCTGTGAAGTTATTTTTAGATCTTCGTGCTTGTTACCAGTGCCTCGCGGCAGGATAACCCTCGCGCGTTTGCTGAGTCTGTTGACTCGTCCTCGTAATCGTCGTCACTGTTGTACGTAACGCTTTCGCTTGAATTATCGTCTAATACCATCATCCAGTGTTGCAAGTTCCTCTTTCGACTTCGTTTACCAACTCTACCACCTACCACTTCTCTATAATCTCGTTCATCGACAAAATGTATTTCAGACCAGTCAGTCGACTAGTTTATCCGCCATTTTTCCTTGTGGAACTCGCAAGCAAAGCCACGCACTAGCGTGCACGTGCACTGCGCCAACTACATTCGATACATAATTGGCTGCTAAGCATTTCTCTGTCGGAGCGCTTGATCTAAAAGTAACTTCAGAAGAAAGAGGATGGATATGAGGGCAATGTGGGAAATTCACTCTCTTAGCTTGGTGATCTCTTGTTGTAAATATAGATGCGATTGTACGTGCACAGGTTTGTTCCCAGCCGGTCTTGTGCAGGGCCAATAGAAAATGAATGATAACGTACCCTGATTGCATGGCTCAATCAATTATTACGGGTACATTCCTTTCTTGCAGCATTCTCTCAGTCCAAAATAGCTGAATCAAACTAAAAGATTGATTGTCTGAAACTATCTGAGGTCTAACAGTCTGGGTGATAAACTACTTCAAATTTATAGCTAAACAAATTATAGTCGGGGTAGTGGTCGAGCCAGAGGCAACACTAAGTGTCCTTATCTTTTCATGTTTTGTGCCAATAACATGGCTAAGCATTTTGTTTAGTTACATTGTGCAGAATCTGAGAAAGCGATAATAGCGTGACCAGAAAACCTAAAAAAAGGAGTTGTAGCAACGAAAAACACTACATCGTAGCAACTGAAACCAGCTTGCAGTCATGAGCGGTCGATTCAGTGAAAACATGGTTTTGGCACACGTGGGGTGCGCCCATTGGTGCGCTATGGCGTACTCGCTCCAGGCTCGTTGACATAACATACATAATGAGGGCGGTAAAGGTGGGGTCTAGATCTCGTTTCACGGAAAATAAAGCGGTCTTTTCACAATTCATGAAATAGATAGAATGAAAATCACAGTTCACTCGGCGAATTAAACATGTATTTCTCGCTTCACGGAAAATAATTTTGCAAAATCACGCCTCACGGCTGCTATGGAAATCACGATTCGCGAGGGAAAAAATGGCTATTTCACATTTCACGGAAAAAAAAAGAGACGATCATGAGCTACGAAAATACCATTAACTACCCTCTTCCTCAAGTGGGAAGGGAAGACGAGCTGACCTTTTGTTTAATAAGGCCTTTTTCCCTAATCTCCACCACTAGTCCTCCACTGGATATTTTTCGCTTGTTTTTTCTTCACTGATTGCGTGGAAACTGCTTTCCGTGTCAGAGTCAAAGTGCAGCCTCATCTACCGATACACGGAGTTAACACATTCACAAGTTAACAAGCAATCAAATAAGGGTTAATAAGAATCAATATTGTGTCCTTAACAGTTAAACATACCTTCATTCAACCTCGTTCCCAGGGTCTTTCATCTCCCCAGCCCAAAGGGAGCGAGGGATTGCTGTTCTTACTTGCAGACTTTCGGTCTCCACTTACTACTGAGGCCAAAGACTGTTTCACAGCCTAATAATATACATGAAAAAATTTCTCGATTCTGATTGGTTAAGAGAAATGCAGTTTTCATGAAACACGATACAGAGAAAGGTAATTCAGTGCAAAAAAAACATTGAAAAACCTCTTGATTTGACTAAACGCGTGATGATATATTTGCGGGGGTTGAATAAATTATTTTTGCACGTGATTTACCTGCGTGGCTTCTGCACAATTATGATAGGCTATCTCGCAATTTTTTCATGAATATTATTAAAAAGTAATCACAAAATTTTTCTCGTGCAATTTGGAATAAATAATCACCACAAATTGCACTCACCCTACGGGCTCGTGCAATTTTGTTAGTCTTTGAAAAAATTTAATCGTGCTTATTTATTCCAAATTGCACTCGAAATCATGTGATTACCTGTACTAATTGAACAGCAACGAGAATGTACAGTAATACAACACCAAAGCACGTCGCGTTTTCGTTTAGCACGTCTTGGAAGAAACAAGCCAAGTAGAAAACGTGGTACACGACTGAGTGATGTAAGCAGAGGTCAGGTTTAAAAACGTGGTACACGACTGAGTGATGTAAGCAGAGGTCAGGTTTAAAATGACATGTACATTATTATTTCTGTTTGAAATATAAACAAATACAGGAAAATGAGGAAATATGTAGGTGCGATGGTCTTTTAACAACAGTCAAGCTTTGTGAATCGACTCTGCCTACGATTTGCGTGTCGTGGTGTTGTTTGGAGAAATTGAGCGCATTACAAGCACAGAAGATCAAAGGGACTTTTGTTTTCAGTCACATTGCATGTTTTTCTGCCGGTTTTAAAATACTTATATGACCTACGGACATTTGCCAGGGAATCGCTAAGCTTGATGATTACGATCATCGCCATACTTCAATAAAAGATCTGCGGTAGGGCTCTGTTATATCTCATGAATATTCATGTTGTCGGCGCATGTTGTTGTTGCCGCCATGTGCTTCTCGGAATCCGCGATGTAAATAAAACAGTTGCGTTAGATCAGTAGTTGTCGTTTACCTACACCGCTACGCGAGACCCCAATACACTAGAGGCTCTTTCCCTTGAAGACACTTATCCAAACGGAGTAACCCAAGGGTATCATCTGACCATTAATTATCAGCGAAAATTGTAACGAGATGTGTATTGTGTTGTGGTGAATTGTGACTCAATAGAACTGTTAATTACAATAATGTAAATTTTTCCTGGCGTGATAATACATAGTTGCATGAGATTAAGCCGCCACTGGTATAAAACATGGTTAACGCCCAAATAAACAGTTGTTTTGTTGGATGCTTTTACATGTTCCACACATGTTTGTCTCTCCGTTTAGACTTTTCTCCTAATCGTTACAAAAATCTTCACTTCCGATCACGCTTTCCTGTCCTTGTGCTCACACCAATGATATTTAATATCCGTAAATAACTGCGATTGCTGAAATCCTGATGTAAACCACAGGATAAGGCGAAATGACCAGGTCATCATGCGATATTCTCGAGTTTATATACTTTTTTTGGCGTGACTTTACTTTGAACTATTTTGAACAAACTTATCATCTGAGACGGATTCTGGGGGGGTCTATAACAAAAATAGTCAACTCTACATCGATGATAGTGATAGCTTGCACGATTTTCGTTGAGTACCGAACGGAAGGAGATTACATTAGAAAAATATTATCCTATAGGATAAAATTCCACAGAGAATTCTTCAGATAGGTCTGTTCCCAGGTTACCCAATCGCAGTGGGTGAAATCCGAGTTGAAAATATTTCATGAAAGCTACAGATCTCTAACGAACCGGATAGCGGTGGAAATATTAATATTCTCGCCGAATAAAGCCTTCCTTCACTTTACTGTTTTATGTCACTTTCTGGCGCGCCTACGAACAACTCCGTCCATTTTTTTCACCCAGGTACAGCTGTCTTCTTTTGGAGTGGACAGTACCTCGGTTTAAAAAACGAAAAATAAATGGCATTGCAGAGACAGTAAAGTGAATTTAGGAAGGCTTTAGTTGTCTATTCGGCCCGATAGAGATCCCAGTATAGCTTAATTAAGGAAATAAATTTAACTTGGATGTCAAATAGTGCCATTGGGCTACCTGTGGTCTCCTAGAACACATGTGAAATCGTGCATCAGGCAACGCAAGACAAATTTTGAATAAACTGGGCGTATTTCCGACAGCTGAAATTTCAACATAGCATATAATAATAAACACTTAACGCATGTTTATGACACAGCAGGAATATAAAACGCAGCAGGCATTGCGAATGTGAGGAAATTTGTTTTTACCGCTTTACAGCGCACGCAGAATATAATGTTACCAACAATTCTAGCCACGGCTGTGATGACGTTTTCTCTCGGTCTCCTTTTCGTAGTTTCGGAGCTCATTCGTGTTTGGAAGAATGGTTGTTCCAAATTTCATTCCATAAAGAGTCTGCTCATTCACTTTTTTCTCAACCGTGTTATACTTTTCATGGGCGCAAAAACAAGACGACGGCTAGAACAGGACACCAAAAATTTTCCCAAAGTGCAAGAAGATTTCCTGCTAAATATTCTGAAGAAAAACTCAGCCACTATCTATGGGAGAAAATTCAAGTTTAGTGCTATAAAGAATCGAAATGACTTTATCAAAAGCCATCCTATCACGAATTACAGTCACTACAAAAGTTTGGTTGGTAAGTATATTTCGGCATTCAGTAAGTTTAGTCTACACTCTTATTTTTATAACAATAAAGTTTTTAAGAACGTTGAGGGTGAAATTGCCGAAATTTTAAGAATATGTTACGAATATACCCGAGGCTGCGATTTTGTTCGGAATATATTTTTGCATGTTGAAGATCTGTAGAATACAGTAAAATCTATGTAGGTGATTAGGGTAGCTGATTCTTCCTTTTTCTAAACAGCAAAACTACCCAGGTAAACAATAAAACAACACTAAACGTAGCCATGCGGTCGATGGTAATATCAGTTTGATAAACGGTACATGTAAATGTTACATGCATCACATGGATGTATGTTTTGCAGCATATATTGTTAAACGGATATACTGTTCTCTACTGATAATCTAAGAGTAGGCATATTTCAGCCTCAAATCGGCAGAAAAATAAGAATATACTCCAGCCTGGGACTGAAAAACATTATTCTTACGTATACGTAGAAGAGTGAATATTCTAAACTGGTCGGTCATGAACTACCTAACCTTAAATGTTACAGTAACCCTGCATGGAAGGTGGTCATTGAGGAGAAGAGCAAGCTTTCTTTTTTCTCATGGTAGCTTCGCTGCTTGTTCGTTCGCTCGGACAAAACCACCAGCTACGCAGGCTAATTGGTATAAAGTAAGTTATAAAATTGCAAAAGAACTTAAGGTGACAAATATAAAGTAATCCAGTAAAGAAAATGTATTTTATATCAGTTTTAATGATAACTGTATTTGGCGTTTTGTTTTGTTCTCAAACTATGATGACGTAAGAACAAACTTACTCTGTGGGAAGCGGAGTAGAGATTACGTAAAACACGAGATTCAGAAGACAGAAAACGAAACATTTCCCAAGGAGAACTAACCACAACCGCATTGAAAAACATTAGAAAGAGTACAATGCTCCTTTGTCAGTATTTGCAGAAAGGCCCAAGTGACAAGTATTTTCAATGTTTTACGCTGCCTTTAATTTTGTTCTGGACGCGAGCTGCCCAAAACACTTGTCCGCGCAATGAACAATAAATATTGGGAATGAAATGCTTTAATACAAGGACCAAACTAACCCTTCTGTGACTCTTATGTTGGTAAAGTTCGACAGAGATGTAAAGCCCATCCACGTCTTATCGGCTCGAGAGTCCTTGTCTCTTGAACTAAATAGTAACTTGACAATCAGTCAAGTGGCCTGGTTTGAACTGATAACAGTGGATATGTTACACAACATTTTAACGTCACTTAATTCTCATGACGCACCATTTTGCAAAAGAAATATCGGACCATAGCTGTTTACATTTTCTAGATCATGAAGTGTCTTTTAGCAGCAGTCTTCTAGTATGGCCCGGAGAGATGATACGCGGAATGAATAATTACCAAATCTATTAATTAATTTTAATTAACTAACGAGTTAGTTAACTAAGTAACTAACTAGCTGTTACTTAGTCTATGTAACAACGCAACATTCCATAAATTCACTGGTTAACGTCAAGAAATGTTACACCCACGTCAAATAGAGGTATCGCGGTTTTATTTTGTGAAAGAATCGGCTTGTAACTCGTCATTTTCTTAATACCTAAACATAATTTTATCTCTTAAAAGATAACATCGCCAAAGGAGAGAAGAACGTACTGACAAGCCAGGAGCCTTGGATGCTAGCGGTCACGTCCGGGACAACGGGGAAAAGCTGTTTGATTCCCAAGACACGTGACAATTCCCACGCTTTCGTTGAGTTTGGGTTTGCTGTAGGGGTTTATCATACCTTATTTAATGCCCTACCGCAGGTAAGACAAATAACCAAACGAAAAACAAATACCAATAGTGACAAATTATCAACATGTGTCGTAGTACATTCTTTTGAGATTGCTTCGAGTAAAAAAAAAAAAAGAAACTGAAATTCAAAACCAAGTAAACGAAAAGTCCATTTTGAATAAAAACAACAACATCAAAACCTGTGTAGTGTTATATATGACGCCAGAGCTGAGAGAGATCGCACGCGCTAATTTTGGTTTGTTCTATAACTGGACACTTTCCTGGCCTCCAGGGCGACATTTCACCTGTTTTTTCTCTCGCTTTATTATATGGCTACAATATTACGCGCGCTCTGATTGGCTGCCGAGCGGGCAAGATTTTCTTGTAATGACGGGCATTATGAAAATTTTTAAATTTGCCCCAGATCTTGGTGTAATAAAGACAAAACTTGTCTCATTTTCAAAGAAACTGTTTCTTATGTCACTTCTGGTTTCGATGGCATGGCCAGGTTTGTTTCGGTTCAGTGAACATGACCTCGAATGACCTCTTGAGCGCGCAAAAAGATCTTAAAAAACGCTTCCCGTTTTTCTTTTCCAGCGCTAAAAAGGCCATATAATAAATAACTTATTAAAGTCGTCGGTTCGGTCATTACAGGGATATCTCAGACCTCTCGCTCGGTCAATACCTCAAGGCTTTGCAAGCCAGCCTATTAACAACTTAAGCTGTTTACTGTAAATGAATACTGAAAACTTGAAAACTTGAAAACTTGAAAGGCATCGGTCCGAGATTTCCCTGTAATGACCTCACTCCCGGCTAATAAGCGCTATGTACTGGACTGAGTACTTCGTCAAAAACCCCGATTGACATAATATAAATGGGCATTACGATAGAGGACAACTAAAGAAGCCAGGCTTCTATCGGGTACAAACATGAGAATTTCCTGCTTGCCGCCGGCTCATTTTCCGGTTCGTGAGGCCACGTCGCGATCGGAAGCTTTGTGTTACGAGAGTTATAGGAGAATATAATAAAGAAGTACAGAATTGTCAAAACTACAGTGCTCATGTGACTTTTACATATTATTTTTTAAAGAGACAATAATTTTTTCGCCTGTACCACGCTATTACGGGCACTAAATCTCCCGCACCCCTCCCCGAAGGGTGTCTGCAACAATAATGGCAGTCGGCTGTACTTGCTTTGCTTCTTGCCTTGCTAGTGAAGCCAAGTCATGAATTACTTTGATCTGTGGTTGACTGTAGGGTGTAATTCCTTCATCTAATGTTCATATTACGTATCCGAAGTTTAACAACCGGATGTTGTCGTTTGTATGTATGTTGCTAGGTACTTTGGGTAATGTTCTTTCGACCATCATGGCGGTCCATATGATGGAAATTTTGTGTATATATTAAATTGCTTTGTTTATCTATCACATCGTGGGATGAAATCAAAAGGAAACATCACACTTCAGAACGAAATTGGCTCTCTGATTACTTTCAATTGCTTTTGGTTTTTCGACACTCAACTGAAAACTGCTCTAGTGCAAACACGAGTCTTCAAATGCATAATAAGCGGCGCCACATGACGAAAACAATTCTCCTCGGATAGCTTTAATTTCAAAGGAACTTCCTTGAAGACTGCTATGATTCCATCAAACTAACCAGAAAATGCACACGTTCATTTTATTTTGTAAATTATTCGTCAGTTATTCAGTATTTCCCATTTACAGGCAGACAACCTCAAGAAGTCCCTTAAGTTGTTTCATGCGGCTCAGACTAAGTACTCTGAAGGAGGTATTCCAATAGGACCTTCGACACAAGCTCCTTCCTTACAGCTCCATACGCTCTCGACACCACGAGTTCATCTGGATGTCCCATCCGAACTTGCGGGACTCTACATTCACGTTTTGTTTGCTTTGAAAGACAGAAATCTGGGCTCTATTATGGGTAATTTTGCTTATTGGATTCATGGCGTTTTCGTATTCTTGGAGGAAAACTGGGAACAAATGTTGCGTGACTTGGAGAAAGGAGAGATCAATCCTCATCTTGAAATCACACCTCGGGTTCGAAGGTGAGAGAACAGTGACTCCTAAGTTAAATTGTCACAGCATCGCTGAATCTCCTTTGAGGCCTTATCTTGGCCCTGCCGGAGTGAGATAGGGCGAAAGCTGTCGCTGTTGGCATTGTCATTTGCCAAACAACAACAATAAGATATATATAAGAGAACGAAAGCACGGTATTGCATTGCACTTGTATTTTAATGTATCTCGCACGTGCAACGTGCTAGGGGGCCCGAAGTTTCAATCTCGGCCGTGCGAAATGCACAGACAAGATAAATCAGTTGAAATCTCTAAGATTGCGGCCTGCTTAGAAGTGCTGCATGTTCTTCGCCCATTGTTAGAGCTACCCTAAAAGTCTTTCGTTCTTTTGTCTTTCGTTTTGGTGCAGCGAATTAAACGAGATACTCAAACCTGACAAACAGCGAGCTTTTGAGCCAAGGCACGAGTTTGAGAAAGGATTTGATGGAATAGCCAGGAGAATATGGCCAAGTCTCACACATGTGCACGGTGTGATCACTGGTAAGACGAATTCCATTCCACTGCATAGTACTGATAAACTTTCGATACTTTACACTCTAAAAGACACTTAGTGGCACAAGCATATTCACAAACAGATTTGTTTTTCTTTTTATTGTCGACCGTTACATGCGTTAACGTCTTCGTCGCTGTCGTCTTTGTTCACACTCCGAATTATCGGATAAAAGCCATCCACTTTAGTTTACTGATATAGGATCCTCAGAACTATATGCCAGCCAGCTGCAGAGTCGTTATCTTAAAGGCGTACCTATCTGCTCTACTATCTACGGCGCCACCGAGGGATTAATAGGCGTCAATTTATGGCCATTGGAGGACACGCCCTGTTATGTTCTGGTGCCGCGATCTATGTTCTTTGAATTCATACCAGTGAAACACTGCCACAAG
>BLFK01000874.1:875492-888941 GCA_014634185.1 Astreopora myriophthalma
GACACAGATACCCCCCCCCCCCCCAAGGCCCTCAGTGATGGATGATTAATTCCATATTCTATTGCAAAATATCGTTAACTCCACTTTTTGTCATGTATGTGTGTTATGTTTGATTCAAACCTGTGGTAGAGAAACACAAGACACAAACCTTCATATTAAAAGGTTTATTAACAACTTCACACCTAGGCTTACAACGTTCAAGATCGTTTAGACTTTAAAGCCTCAATAAAAAGTATTACAGTGTAAACATTTTACTAGTAAGCAATCATTTACACTCATGTATACTTAAAAATCTATTCTAAAAAAACCTCTCGATATTACAACACAACGATAATCATTTAATACAAAACTCTTGCGATATTCATATCTTGTATGTACAAAACTCCACCATAATTATTCTCAAAGGGTGGCAATGACAAAAAATGGAACTCTTTCACTGAAAGAAAATTTTACTGCTCAAACTAGGATCCAAATTTCAACTAACCTTTGCTGATTGGTTCAAGTCATTTACGAGCAGACCTCCTAGGAAACAGGCAAATTTTGAGCTCTCTTCTCATTGGTTCATTTTGATCCGTATATAAAACATGCGATTTTTCGTGCGATTGCATTTGCGATTAAAAATAGTAAACTGAAACACAAGTTTTCTTTACACAACTTGAGTACTGAAAGCAATGTCACTTTGAGCTTGCCAAGTGGTTGACAAGGACAACAACTGAGCGTGCAGTTCGCATAGGACCTCAGCTAAGGGGACTAACTTATCTCAAAAACATCTCTCTTCGAAGCACATGAAATGCAGCAAGACAAACTAAGCTTTTCAACATCATATACTGGTTCACTGGAATACAATTGTTGAGCCAGCGCTTTTAGGACCAGACCATGGACACGATGTTGTTATTTTTGTCGAAATTCCTGGGTATTGCTCACTTAACACGTACCAAGTCAAGTTCATTCTTTGCGTAACTTGCGATGTAATAAAGTAAGTTTGATATAAATTGATTTTGTTTGGACTTTCTTGTGTTTTCATTGCCTCATCATACTTGAACGTTAATGTTCTACATGATATATTTTCACGAGTCCATGGTCCCGGGTGAAATTTAACCTTCAACTTTACTCGCATATTTATGATTTCAAAATTTTGTGAACTAGCAAACATCGAAAGTGCCGTGTTTTCAATGAAACAGTTAGCCGTACTAACGCTTTAGTCTGTTCAGAAACGAACTTTGCAATTACTGTGCTTTAGAGCTTTAGCCAAGCGCTCAGCGCATTTAGGTGTGATGTTGTTACGCTCGAGGTCTAAGCTGTTTAGTTTACAGTTACTGTGTTTTAGAGCTTCAGCCAAGAACTCGGCGCCTTCATCTTTGATATTGTTCTGCATGAGGTTTAAGCTGTTTAGTTTACAGTTAGTGTGTTTTAGTGCTTCAGCCAAGTGCTCGGCGCCTTCATCTTTGATTTTGTTACCCCAGAGGTTTAAGCTGTTTAGCTTACAGTTAGTGTGTTTCAGTGCTTCAGCCAAGTGCTCGCCGCCTTCAGCTTTAATATTGTTATCCCTGAGGTTTAAGCTGTTTAGTTTGCAATCACTAGTAACAATCAATTTTTCCACTTCTTTGCAACCCAATGAACCAATGTCATTGTAAGACAAATCCATGCACAATACTCCCTTAGCATTTTGTAAAAAATGTGTGACAGCAGCACAGTCAACAGGTGCGAGTGAACATTCACTAAAATCTACTGCATTAAAACCAATTTTCTCTATTCTGTTTTGCAAAACAGACTGTTGTTTTTCACCAGGAATCTCGTACAAACACTTACATAAATTCAGTGCTAACTGCTTGTCTTCCCAGGCTGGCCAACAGGTCAGTGTTCGCTGCTCAAAGACTTCAAAGTCCTGTGTAAGTTCATATTCTTTCCTCTCCTTAGTCGACATGGGAAGAAGTTCGATAAAAATGTCGCTGCTTGAGTTTTGCAGTTGTGGATCAGGCTCGAGCAATCCGGCCACAAACTGCAGCACCACTTGCCACGCACCGTCGGTGATGTGTTCACGAACAAATGTTTGAATTTCTCTTTTGTTCATTGACTCTGTCAAATGCTGAGCAGCGAAGAATTCTTGAACTGTGAGGTGTGTAAAACAATATTGAGCTTTTGGCGGTTCAGTCAGAGGTGAACGGGATGTCACGTCAGGCAGTTTGTGAAGCAGTCCACAATCTTCAAGGCCAGTGACTTCGCTTGATTCAAAGAGCAATCGTTGTTCTATAATCCCTTTTAAAGCGATTTCTCCGAGTCTTTTGAACACCTGTTGGTCTTCAGTTGGAAGCTTATTAAAGTTCGTGTACATATAAGTTCGCAGCTTTATTTCATGGCGCCCTTGCCGACTGTGGTTGAAGAAGATAATTTTGACGGTCATGGTGTAAATTTCGGTCATCTTGGTGGGGAGCGTCTGTGCTGTATCGGCAACGCCGTCAATTAGGATTTGGAGTAAGCAATGACAAATTATGAAACAGTTGACAGGGATGTAGCACAATGAAAACAGGTTCATGTTTGACCTGATGTGTTCCCAGATTTTGTCCTTTGCGCCGCGAACACCCTGCGTAAACTTGTCCACGTAGTCTTCGACCTTCTCGGATGTGAAGCCGAGGAGTTCAACGGTCCTATCAAAAGATACACCTACAACACATTCCACAGCAGATGGTCTTGTTGTCGTTATTATGCTTGCACCGTGCAGCAGCTTTCCTGACGCTAGTTTCTCAAACAAGGCGGAAACAGGCATCCTTTCTTCCACGGTGTTCCTGTAGTCTGAGTGATCCTTGCCGATGTCCACCCTTGAAGAGAATTCATCCAGTCCATCCAAAATCAAAAGTACTTTCTTTGGGGTCTGTATCACGAAATCCCAAACTTTATCATTCAAACGTTCGACTGATTCTGCGCGATTCAGTAGTTCACGAAGACTGAGCGGCCCTGTATTCTTGAAGCGCCTGAATTTCACCAGAAACACAACATCAAACTGCGCCTTCCCTTCTTGATCTCCCTTGAACGCTTCACCAGATGCCCACTTTCGATGAAGCTTAGTACTCAGTAATGTTTTTCCTATCCCGGGACGGCCAACAACAAGAATATTCTTGTGTTCTTTATCGATAAGATCCTCTGGCTTTTTATAGTTACAGTGCTTGGCCTCGGGTGGGTATTGTCTGAGTTGTTCTCTTCTCTGCTGAGCGATGAACTGATGGGAAGCTCTGCCTTCATGAATAACCGCATTGACATAGATTTCGTCGATTGTGAGATCTTTGGGTCTCGCGCCTTCGCCTGGATTACGTCGGAAGGGTTGCTTAAGATCATCTGGCCGTTCCGTGTCAGTTAAGCAATCGCCCTTCATTTGTTTTATCGTTTCTTTAAGTTTCTGTCGCAGTGGAATGATTGGTGTTATTTCATCTGAGTTCGATTTTAAATGATGAGCATAAAACTGCCGGTTTTCCATGAATTCGTTTCGTTTCCTTGCTCGTGACAAGATCCAACCAATCTCCACGAGAAGAAAAAAGGCAAAAATTCCATTAACTACAGCAACAGCATCGGTCCAAAAACTTTTCTTTCTTGCTCTTTGATTGTTGCATTCGTAAGTCGTTGATTGCGTCGACACATTGCTGAATAGATCAGTGGAGTTATTGCTGTCGTCTGTTAGATCACACTTAAAATCTGAGGGAAACTTGCTGGGATAAAATAATTGAGTCTGCAGGACGATGAAAAGGATTCCCAGGGCAAATCTGGCGGCAAGTTGGCACAAATATGCGATGAAAAGGCGCCTTGTTTTTCCCCACCTTGCATGTCCTCCTTCGGCATCTCTGGGAACGCACTCGAGTCCATTTACTGTTGACTTAACGCACCGGGAGTAGACAACGGACACGATCAGAATCACAGAGAAGTTAACGATGACGAAGCCGTAAAGAGGAATGCCGAGTTTGTTGTATTGCTTCTGGTATTCATCGAAGCACTTTCCTCGGATAAAGTCCTTGTCGCTGTCGACTTTCGCCGCATCACAGCGGAAATCAAACCTCGATTCGTTGTTTTCGATTTCTCCAAAGATTCCACACAGTATCGCTCCGACTACAACCCAAAAGATAACTATTACAAAACTCAGTTTGTTGAGGGTTTTTGGTATTAACAGTTCTTTTAAACCGTCCATTTTTTTCTGAGCCTACCACTTCATTCTCATTCGGCTCCCAAATGATGAGTATTCTGCGACTGTGGTCGTTAAGTACTCTCTGTAAGCAGGGCGTGGCAGAAGCTCTTCAGCGATCACAACACTCAAAACATTTCAATGAAAGTGTTCATTGACCCATACCAAGATCTGCTGAAATGTAAACTAGTTCTGAACCAAGTAAACAGCCAGCTGGTTAGTTCGCGCAAAAATAAAGGTTAAGCACTACAAAAGTTTAACTCATACTATAAATTTTGCAAATGAGTTCAGAACATTTTACATTCGGGAGTTAAGATGCCCTTTGAGCCTTTTCTACGTGTAAGAAGCTTTTACAGAAGAACGTTGGGGAAGAATGATTTGGCATCAGAGGATTAACCATGGTGAGTAGAGTACTGCTTATGACTTAACTAACCCGAGAAACAGCCAACACAAGCTACAGTGTACATATAATTTGTGCATCCGCAATCTTTGGTTCTTCCTTTGTTATTTTTACCGTCCATTGAAGATAGCAACATTTCTTGTCTAATTAGTGCTGTTCGTTTCTATAAAAAGCACGTCGAGAAAGTCAAACAAAAGAAGGCGCTGGAGGACACTACTAATCAAGACACTAGAAAGATTCCTGTACAGTGTGAAATGATCCTTACTAGCAAGGTCAACGGATAATATGCTGTTTTGCAAGCGATCAGAACAATCGAGAACTCATAAGGTGCCTAGCCATTTAAAAATACAAGTGATCATAGAAAGTGGACTTCCTGTAGACAAGTAAAATTAGTTCAAAAGTATGAAATTTCATTTACTTGAAATGAGGATATTGAAAGATTTGAAGTGTGATCATCGCAGTTAACCAAGCAACTTGAGAAGTTGCAAAGAAGCCAGAGGAAAAAAAAAATCAGGCTTGAACGGGCTTGAACCCTGATGAGCCTGATGACTGTGCGATTACGCTGCACATTGCTCGTTCAAAGGTAATTGTACACTGCTAGTTCAAAAGTATTTTTTACAAATAATATACTGAGCAAAACTCTCCTACAATTTGCGTACGTACTTTATGAAATTGCTTTTAACAACGGTCAAGCGCTGCATCGAACCATGTTCATTGATCCATGGATACACTATACGTGAGGCTGAAGTGCATCACTAATCATTGTTTGTACTGATGTTTTTCAATTATTTTCTAAGAAATCGTGTTGGTGCAACGCTCACCCTCAGGCCAAATTCTGCTCAAACATGCTGATCGACCACGGCATAAACTCCTGTAGCAAGTATTCAGCAGACGGATAGGAAACTAAAACAAACTTTCACAAGTGATCTGACTTTCCTGATCTTTATCAACCGGCGAAGATTTTTAATCCTTGGAGTGTATCGTATCGTGTTGTACCACGGCAAACTGATGTCATGACACGCCCTGTGCCATCATGCAGAAAGCAGGAGTTATTTTGTGTTGTTAATGTTAAGAAACATGACTTGAGGAAAAAGACTACAGAAAGAATCTAAGTGGAAAATGCTTTTCAAACTCTTTATTTGACGCTGGAACCATACAAAGTGCAGCAGGTTGGGGGTACGAGTGGCTGTAAAGTTCACATTAAAATTTAAAACTCCTTTCACTGCATTGACAAAATAACTCCGCCGGATTTTATTTGAATTCTTGTTTTAAACTGTTACTAATTTTCAGTTAACGCTTTTTCTTACTGACTCACTGCAGATATGATGCAGTTAAGCCACTGTACGGTATCCGTTGATCAGCGAACAATTTGAGAATTCTGTTCATCCCTGGTGTTCACAAGACAGCAACCGAGTAGGATGCATATCATTTGGTAGGCGGCATAGCTGTGCATTTAACTTTCGTGCAACTAATTCTGTACTTAGCTATCATCAAATAGCTACCACCCAAATAAAGTAGTTTTCAGACGAACGTCGAAAATAATTGTGTAATTTCTTTGGTTTCGGTTTTTGATTTGCTGCCGGTATGATTGCATCAAAAAACTTGCGCGTAGTTTTCAACCAATGATGTGCAAAACTAAACCAATTGTGACTCTCGTTTTCCCGCGCTCAAAACTTTCTTTAACTTACTGGCTGGTAAAACCAAGTCGTGAATTTCTTCTATGTTTTTTGGTCACCTCTATTACAAATTAAAGTCAGTACTTTTCAATACATTTCCCTATTTACACGAAGCCCAGTTCTGTGTCTTTCCTTTTAATTTAATTCGGTGCGAGTCACCAGTACATTCGTGAATGTTTTGATGGGGTAAAAATAGCATGCTCATTACGCTGCTATTGTGGATTAATGCTGGCAAAGTTTCAGGTCGGTCTGGTTTCGTGATCAGGCAAGAGCCGCCGCGGCGCCTTACTTTGATGCTTTTGATAGATAGTCAAAATTATAAAGCTAATCATCTGTGAACACTTAATACGCAGTCAATGTAGCGTTGGTCCTTTTGTTGCGTTTTCTCTCCTTTGTTTGTCTTGCTGTGTTGCATGATCGAAGCCTCCAGCCTCTGGCAAAATGCAAATTCATTCGGCTCGACCGTGAAAACACTTAATTCAGGTAGTATTCAGAGTCCAGTTAGTTGAGGGGAAACGAAATAAAACAAACTTCCACCACTGAAGTGATTTAGAAGCTGCAAATTCTTTTATTGTAAATCAAGAGATCACCAAGCTAAGAATTCCCCATATAGCCCTCATATCCATCCTTTTTCTGTGAAGTTATTTTTAGATCTTCGTGCTTGTTACCAGTGCCTCGCGGCAGGATAACCCTCGCGCGTTTGCTGAGTCTGCTGACTCGTCCTCGTAATCGTCGTCACTGCTGTACGTAACGCTTTCGCTTGAATCATCGTCTAATACCATCCAGTGTTGCAAGTTCCTCTTTCGACTTCGTTTTCCAACTCTACCACCTACTTCCTCTCTATAATCTCGTTCATCGACAAAATGTATTTCAGACAAGTCGACTAGTTTATCGCCACTTTTCCCGTGGAACTCGCACGCAAAGTCACGCAAAGCTTGCACTACGTGAACTACATTCGATACACGATTGGTTGCTGAACATTTCTCTGTCGGAGCGCTTGACTAAAAATAACTTCAGAAGAAAAAGGATGGATATGAGGCCAATGTTGGGAATTCACTCTCTTAGCTTGATGATCTCTTGTTGTAAATATAGATGCGATTGTACGTGCACATGGTTGTTCCCAGCCGGTCTTGTGCAGGGCCAATAGAAAATGAATGATAACGTACCCTGATTGCATGGCTCAATCAATTATTACGGACGCATTCCTTTCTTGCAGCATTCTTTCAGTCCAAAATAGCTGAATCAAACTAAAAGATTGATTGTCTGAAACTATCTGAGGTCTAACAGTCTGGGTGATAAACTGCTTCAAATTTATAGCTAAACAAATTATAGTCGGGGTAGTGGTCGAGCCAGAGGCAACACTAAGTGACCTTATCTTTTCATGTTTTGTGCCGATAACATGGCTAAGCATTTTGTTTAGTTACATTGTGCAGAATCTGAGAAAGCGATAATAGCGTGACCAGAAAACCTTAAAAAAGGAGTTGTAGCAACGAAAAACACTACATTGTAGCAACTAAAACCAGCTTGCAGTCATGAGCGGTCGATTCAGTGAAAACATGGTTTTGGCACACGTTGGGTGCGCCCATTGGTGCGCTATGGCGTACTCGCTCCAGGCTCGTTGACAGGGTTTTCCTGCAGTTTTATAATATACGGTAATACATAATGAGGGTGGTAAAGGTGGGGTCTAGATCTCGTTTCACGGAAAATAAAGCGGTCTTTTCACAATTCATGAAATAGATAGAATGAAAATCACAGTTCACTCGGCGAATTAAACATGTATTTCTCGCTTCACGGAAAATAATTTTGCAAAATCACGCCTCACGGCTGCTATGGAAATCACGATTGGCGAGGGAAAAAATGGCTATTTCACATTTCACGGGAAAAAAAAGAGACGATCATGAGCTACGAAAATACCATTAACTACCCTCTTCCTCAAGTGGGAAGGGAAGACCTGCTGACCTTTTGTTTAATAAGGCCTTTTTCCCTAATCTCCACCAGTAGTCCTCCACTGGATATTTTTCGCTTGTTTTTTCTTCACTGATTGCGTGGAAACTGCTTTCCGTGTCAGAGTCAAAGTGCAGCCTCATCTACCGATACACGGAGTTAACACATTCACAAGTTAACAAGCAATCAAATAAGGGTTAATAAGAATCAATATTGTGTCCTTAACAGTTAAACATACCTTCATTCAACCTCGTTCCCAGGGTCTTTCATCTCCCCAGCCCAAAGGGAGTGAGGGATTGCTGTTCTTACTTGCAGACTTACGGTCTCCACTTACTACTGAGGCCAAAGACTGTTTCACAGCCTAATAATATACATGAAAAAAATTCTCGATTCTGATTGGTTAAGAGAAATGCAGTTTTCATGAAACACGATGCAGAGAAAGGTAATTCAGTGCAAAAAAGAGAAAAAAAACTTTTTGCGGCTTAAAAAACTTTAAAAACATTGAAAAACCTCTTGATTTGACTAAACGCGTGATGATATATTTGCGGGGGTTGAATAAATTATATTTGCACGTGATTTACCTGCGTGGCTTCTGCACAATTATGATAGGCTATCTCGCAATTTTTTAGTTGAATATTATTAAAAAGTAATCACAAAATTTTTCTCGTGCAATTTGGAATAAATAATCACCACAAATTGCACTCACTCTACGGGCTCGTGCAATTTTGTTAGTCTTTGAAAAAAATTAATCGTGCTTATTTATTCCAAATTGCACTCGAAATCATGTGATTACCTGTACTAATTGAACAGCAATGAGAATGTACAGTAAGTAATACAACACCAAAGCACGTCACGTTTTCGTTTAGCACGTCTTGGAAGAAACAAGCCAAGTAGAAAACGTGGTACACGACTGAGTGATGTAAGCAGAGGTCAGGTTTAAAATGACATGTACATTATTATTTCTGTTTGAAATATAAACAAATACAGGAAAATGAGGAAATATGTAGGCGCGATGGTACTTTAACAACAGTCAAGCTTTGTGAATCGATTACCGCCATGTGCTTCTCGGAATCCGCGATGTAAATAAAACAGTTGCGTTAGATCAGTAGTTGTCGTTTACCTACACCGCTACGCGAGACCCCAATACACTACAGGCTCTTTCCCTTGAAGACACTTATCCAAACGGAGTAACCCAAGGTTATCATCTGACCATCAATTATCAGCCAAGATTGTAACGAGATGTGTATTGTGGTGAATTGTGACTCAGTAGAACGGTTAATTACAATAATGTAAATTTTCCCTGGCGTGATAATACATAGTTGCATGAGATTAAAGCCGACACTGGTATAAAACATGGTTAACGCCCAAATAAACAGTTGTTTTGTTGGTTGGTTTTACGTGTTCCACACATGTTTGTCTCTCCGTTTAGACTTTTCTCCTAATCGTTACAAAAATCTTCACTTCCGATCACGCTTTCCTGTCCCTGTGCTCACACCACAGATACTTAATATCCGTAAATAACTGCGATTACTGAAATCCTGATGGAAACCACAGGATAAGACAAAATGACCAGGTCATCATGCGATATTCTCGAGTTTATATACTATTTTTGGCGTGACTTTACTTTGAACTATTTTGAACAAACTTATCATCTGAGACGGGTTCTGGGGGGTCTATAACAAAAATATTCAACTCTACATCGATGGTAGTGATGGCTTGCACGATTTTCGTTGAGATACCGAACGGAAGGAGATTACATTAGAAAAATATTATCCCATACAATAGGTTACCCAATCGCAGTGTGTGAAATCCGAGTTTAAAACATTTCATGAAAGCTACACATCTCTAAGGAACCGGATAGCGGTGGAAATATTAATATTCTCGCTGAATAAAGCCTTCCTTCACTTTACTGTTTCATGTCACTTTCTGGCGCGTCTACGAGCAACTCCGTCCATTTTTTTCACCCAGGTACAGCTGTCTTCTTTTGGAGTGGACAGTACCTCGGTTTAAAAAACGAAAAATAAATGGCATTGCAGAGACAGTAAAGTGAACTTAGGAAGGCTTTAGTTCTCTATTCCAGTATAGTTTAATTAAGGAAATAAATTTAACTTCAGTGGATGTCAAATAGTGCCATTGTGCTACCTGTGGTCTCCTAGAACACATGTGAAATCGTGCATCAGGCAACGCAAGACAAATTTTGAATAAACTGGGCGTATTTCCGACAGCTGAAATTTCAACATAGCATATAATAATAAACACTTAACGCATGTTTATGACACAGTAGGAATATAAAACGCAGCAGACATTGCGAATGTGAGGAAATTTGTTTTTACCGCTTTACAGCGCACGCAGAATATAATGTTACCAACAATTCTAGCCACGGCTGTGATGACGTTTTCTCTCGGTCTCCTTTTCGTAGTTTCGGAGCTCATTCGTGTTTGGAAGAATGGTTGTTCCAAATTTCATTCCATAAAGAGTCTGCTCATTCACTTTTTTCTCAACCGTGTTATACTTTTCATGGGCGCAAAAACAAGACGACGGCTGGAACAGGACACCAAAAATTTTCCCAAAGTGCAAGAAGATTTGCTGCTAAATATTCTAAAGAAAAACTCAACCACTATTTATGGGAGAAAATTCAAGTTTAGTGCTATAAAGAATGGAAATGACTTTATCAAAAGCCATCCTATCACGAAATACAGTCACTGCAAAAGTTTGGTTGGTAAGTATATTTCGGCATCAGTAAGTTTAGTGTACACTCTTGCTTATTTTTATAAGAATAAACTTTTTAAGAACGTTGAGGGTGAAATTGCCGAAATTTTAAGAATATATTAAGAATATACCCCGAGGCTGCGATTTTGTTCAGAATATATTTTTGCATGTTGAAAATCTGTAGAATAACACTAATCGTAGCCATGCGGTCGATGGTAATATCAGTTTGATAAACGGTGCATGTAAATGTTACATGCATCACATGGATGTATGTTTTGCAGCATATATTGTTAAACGGATATACTGTTCTCTACTGATAATCTAAGAGTAGTCATAAGCATATTTCAGCCTTAAATCGGCAGAAAAATAAGAATATACTCCAGCCTGGGACTGAAAAACATTATTCTTATATATACGTAGAAGAGTGAATATTCTATACTGGTCGGTCATGAACTACCTAACCTTAAATGTTACTAACCCTGCATGGCCGTTGGTCATTGAGGAGAAGAGGAAGCTTTTTTTTTGCATAGTAGCTTTGCTGCTTGTTCGTTCGCTCGGACAAAACCACCAGCTACGCAGGCTAATTGGGTATCAAGTAAGTTATAAAATTGCAAAAGAACTTAAGGTGATAAATATAAACTAATCCAGTAAAGAAAATGTATTTTATATCAATTGTAATGACAACTGTATTTGGCGTTTTGTTTTGTTCTCAAACTATGATGACGTAAGAACAGACTTACTCTATGGGAAGCGGAGTAGAAATAACGTAAAACACGAGATTCAGAAGACAGAAAACAAAACATTTCCCAAGGAGAACTAACCACAACAGCATTGAAAAACATTAAAAAGAGTACAATGCTCCTTTGTCAGTATTTGCAGAAAGGCCCAAGTGACAAGTATTTCAATGTTTTACGCTGCCTGCAATTTTGTTCTGGACGCGAGCTGCCCAAACACTCGTTCGCGCAATGAACAGTAAATATTGGGAACGAACGAAATGCTTTAATGTAAGGACCAAACTAACCCTTCTGTGACTCTTACGTTGGTAAAGTTCGACAGAGATGTAAAGCCCATCCACGTCTTATCGGCTCGAGAGTCCTTGTCTCTTGAACTAAATAGTAACTTGACAATCAGTCAAGAGGCCTGGTTTGATTTGATAACAGTGGATATGTTACACAACATTTTAACGTCACTTAATTCTCATGACGCACCATTTTGCAAAAGAAATATCGGACCATAGCTGTTTACATTTTCTAGATCATGAAGTGTCTTTTAGCAGCAGTCTTCTAGTATGGCCCGGAGAGTTGATACGCGGAACGAATAATTACCAAATCTATTAATTAATTTTAATTAACTAACGAGTTAGTTAACTAAGTAACTAACTAGCTGTTACTTAGTCTATGTAACAACGCAACATTCCATAAATTCACTGGTTAACGTCAAGAAATGTTACACCCACGTCAAATAGAGGTATCGAGGTTTTATTTTGTGAAAGAATCGGCTTGTAACTCGTCATTTTCTTAATACCTAAACATAATTTTATCTCTTAAAAGATAACATCGCCAAAGGAGAGAAGAACGTACTGACAAGCCAGGAGCCTTGGATGCTAGCGGTCACGTCCGGGACAACGGGGAAAAGCTGTTTGATTCCCAAGACACGTGACAATTCCCACGCTTTCGTTGAGTTTGGGTTTGCTGTAGGGGTTTATCATACCTTATTTAATGCCCTACCGCAGGTAAGACAAATAACCAAACGAAAAACAAATACCAATAGTGACAAATTATCAACATGTGTCGTAGTACATTCTTTTGAGATTGCTTCGAGTAAAAAAAACAAAAGAAACTGAAATTCAAAACCAAGTAAACGAAAAGTCCATTTTGAATTAAAACAACAAGATCAAAACCTGTGTAGTGTTATATATGACGCCAGAGCTGAGAGAGATCGCACGCGCTAATTTTGGTTTGTTCTATAAGGGCTGGTTCACACTAGCGACGGAATCGGAAGCGGAGTCGGAATCGGAAGCGCAAGGAGCGTTACGATCCAGTGTAAATCAAAAAGCGGAATCGGAAGCGGAGTCGGAAGCTCGACGGAATCGGAGTCAGAAGGATCAGAAGAGTTTCTTTTTCTTCCGATTCCGCTTCCGCTTCCGTCGCTTCCGATCCAGTGAGAACAAGGTGAACGGAATCGGAATCGGAAGCGGAATTATCAGCCAATCAAAAAACTCATTACCAGTCCCTTTCTAACTTAGAGCAAGGAAAAAAATGGCGGCTCTAGAGGAAAAATTGGCAGAGGCTGTGAGACAGTTCCCCGTTCTTTATGACAAGTCCTGCAGGGACTTTAAAGACAATGGCAAAAAAAGGTTAGCATGGGAGGATGTCGCTAAACAAGTAGGACTTCAGACCGGTATGTATTGCTGTAGTGAATACAGTTTCATTTGTTTGATGTTTTCGTTAGTCAGGATCATGCTGTTGTATGGCTGCAGTTTTCTCGGATTTTTCCGCTTGGGTATTAATTACCGTAGTATTGTGTTTGCTGAGAGGTTATCTGAGAAAAAAAAA
>BLFK01000874.1:894944-919886 GCA_014634185.1 Astreopora myriophthalma
AGCAAATGAAGAAGCCTAAGCCGTGTATTACACTGTGATAAAACACTCCGGACATTTGAGAACACTCGAGAAATGTAGACAACACTCGCCTGCGGCTCGTGTTGTCTACATTTCCCTCGTGTTCTCAAATGCCCATCGTGTTTTATCACAGTGTAATACACGGCTTAGGCTTCTTTATTTGTTAAATAAAGCATATAAAAACAATGGTTATTGTTATCTGTGTGAATTTATAACAATGATATATTTGAGAGAAGTGTTGGTAGTCTGAGGAACTCAATTGAGAAGAGGGGAGTGAGGTTAAATGCTCCACAATAAAAAAGACGTGAATAACTAATTAAACATCGATTAGTCAGAGTTATTTCTTACTTCTAGTAATAATAAAAGATTAGGGAGATGCGTTCGACGATTTGGGAAAAGGAAATAACATCAACTGCCAAATATTTTTCACAAGTTTACTAAATTGCAAAAAAACATGTTATCAACGTATAACCTAATTTTGATATTAAAGTGTTTATAATGGATATTGGAAAAGTTTGGTGTAACAACAAGTTCAATGCGGAAAAGTTGGATATGACACACAGCCGTCCAGCAAGCTCACCAAACGCAATGCAAGAACGTGAAACTCGACTCCCGCAGGAGCCCATAACCCGGAGCGTACAACTCCCATACTAGGGCTATGTCACGGCATTTTTACAGACCAAGCTATTTATAGACATGTTTTTCCCATGGAAAGTTCAGTTCCAGTCCGCACGCGTCCAAGCAGCTAATTATGCAAGGCTTATGATAGGCTAGCAACTCTCCTGTGGGACAACAAGGCTCCGGTGGGAAAGTGAATTCACGGGAAAATCAATCTAAAAATAGCCTAGTCTGTGAAAACGCCATGACACAAGTATATTGAAGTTGTACGCTCCGGGTTATGGGCTCCTGACTCCCGCTAGAAACGGAAATAAGCTTTCGTAGTGCTTTCGCAAGATTCCAAATGCCAGTAACTCTAACTTTAAACGTAAACAGCGCAACTTACCTGATGACAGTCCACACAGCAAGGAAGCACAGTCCAGAATTCGACAAGCAAGCACACCAAACGCGAAGAGACGGTCAAACTCGACGAGCAAGGGCACCAACACGCGAGGCAAAACGTGACACTCGACTCCCGCTAGAGACAAAGCACATGGTCGATGGCAATGACGTAATTTGCCCCTGAATTAGTTTTCGGGGGGGCAAATTGGTGTCGATGAACACATAGTCCAAAAATCTCGATTTTGACTGCATTATGAAAGCGTTCTTTGTCGAACGCAAAAACTTTAGAACCTCGAGGGCATAAACTTTATTCGGGATGGTATAGCAGAGGTGGAGCCAGCTGCGGAGTATGTTGGCACGGAGACTCGGAACGCAACGACGAAACTTACGCCTGAGACCTCCGAGACGAGCTCGTCGGAAAGAGGATGTTATCCTATTAGATGACGGAAATCAGTCACGTGGATGTAAACTTTAAACCCGGAAGGAATGGACATTCTGAAAAGCTCGGAAATGGTTTTGATTTTTGGCCTCGGAAAAAATCGCGCTTCAGTAAACAAACAATAGATTGAAAGAACATTGAACTTTGATGAGAATATAGACAATGATCTACATAGACATATCACCAGTGCTCTATAAATATACATCACCGTAGTCCATATGAAAAACTATACCCCCAAAAATAACTATAAAACTATAAAAATCATACGTAAGTACAAACTTTGGTAAACAACCAAACTTTTATTGCAGGTTGGACAAAAAATATCTAGAGTAGCTCGCGGAATACCAATTGCCAAATGATCTTCTTCCTGCTGATTTTGGAGACATTTGAGCTCAGGATTCGATATCTGAACCTCAAATAAACTGTACGCAGGTAAACCACGTGAATACGCGCGTGAATAAAATAACACTGCATGCGTGAAATGAATGGAAAATCCATCACGGTGCGCTCAGCACCGTGGATAATTAATTCACTTCAATTAATTCACGGGTTCGAATCCCGTTGAAGCCCTGATTATTTTTCAGGCTTCTCCTTTCCAATTGCTTAGATTGGAAAATTAACTGCGATGATCATTCTTCTCTTTCATCTACAACCGCAGTTCACATATGAATTATTTCATATATACTTCACTTTACTTCACTTTATGCAATGAACGAAAGGAGACCCAACGAATAGGAAAGTGCGAGGATCATTTCTTCAGTTCATGTCTAACCCGCACTTCATAATCATTTCTTTCATTCACTATTCCTTTCACGGGAAAACACGCATGAGCCCAACAAATTGACCTGCTCTCAACTGTGTGGCTTCATAGCTCAGTTGGTAAGAGCACTGCAACGGCATCGCAAAGGTCGTGGGTTCGAATCCCGTTGGAGTCACTTGAATTTTTCAAGTGCACATAACAGGCAATTACTTAAGTTGTCCAGAAAGTGTGCGGATCATTTCTTCAGTTTATGTCTAACCCGCACTTCATAATCATTTCTTTCACTTTGCAACTTCTTGAAACCAACTGAAAGACAATCACATGTAATGATGTGAGGTAGCGTTTGATGCAGAGTGGATTGCGTAAATTTGGCTTTTCTATGCCAAGTTCACTGGACACAGCTGTGACGAATACAGTTGCCGAAAGATACCATGAAAAGGCTAAAATTTAGTTTGAACATCGTTTCTTTTCAGACAGGTAAGCGTATATCCTGTATCACTGAGTTTTCGCTCCTTTCTGTTTTAGTTTAAAGGAAGTTGCAAGATGTCGAGCCTTGACAACCTTCACTGACTTGCATTGCATAATGCCGGCGTTCAAACGGTTGCGTGGAAAAATGACATCCCTTTCCAAGAAATATAATATTACCAGCCCAGCGTTGTTATGTCATTTTATTCAATTTGCTCTTTGTGGTAAAACCATTTTTTCTTGGTGGCGTTTTACAACCAACGGTATGCGAAAAGAAAATGGACATCTCTCGCGCCGGTCAAATTTGAGGTGGATTTTCACTCTTGCGTAAATTTACGCAGGCAACCCGAATTTGAATGGCCTTTCGTCCGTGAAAAAAATACCAAAGAAGATATGGACGTCTTTCGAAAACATGATGAACCAAACCCCGCTCAACGTTCCTCTGTAATTTTATTGAAGTACCTAAAAACCGCTGAATTGCGAAACAAGCCAATATTAGAACAACGCTGGTCAAATCTATGGGAAAAGCCAAGGTGACGTGGCACCCTATGTGGATTGCACAATACTGCCTGGACCAATAACAATGACCTTCCAGAAGCAAGTAGGATCACATGAGGGACATCTCGCAATCTGGTTGGCTGCCTTCAACTACTTAGAAAATAAAGATATCAGCGTGGCATAAGTCACCCATATTGGAACAGCATTTATGCCAAGAGACAAAACAGAGAGTGGAGACTACTCAGCTGTTCGGACTGTTCATATATCAGGTAATTCTTTTCTGTATGTTTCATGTACTGCAGATGCTGTATAATTTTTTTCCGTGCAAAAGTTTTATCCCGTTTGACTTCAGTTCTGTGCACAGTTTGCAACGATTGCGACTGCTGTTATTTGGTGCCGTTTTGAGTGAATCGGAGGCAGTCGCTCGTGCGTGAATTTGTCAGTGCACATTTTGCCATTCTTGGTAATCAAATCCCTTGTACAATCCGCCGGACTCTTTTAGCGTCCGCGAATAGGAATTTGTAAATACCTTGAAAATGTCTTTCTCATCAAGCTGCCATGTATTTCTTGTACAGTTTCGCAATTCGTACGCTTTGGCTCGATTGTTACGGATCGAATCTCTCCTCCCGCAGTTTTTTTTATTTGGTGTTATTTTCTGGTACACATTCCATAGGTCCAGCCAAAAAGCTAATTTAAAAAGCTACAACTATATAGCTGTACACCGACTTTTGAAAAACCGAAATGTTCATGCATGCAGTTTCATGGCTTTTTATGGCAACACAACAAACGCATGATCGAGAACTAAAATTTGATGTAAAGCAGTTTTCAATTGAGTGTCGAAAGTAGTTATGTGATTGCTTCAGTTTGGTTTGGTCTATGATTAGATCCAGAAACATGCTCAAAGATTTCAACCAATCAGGTAAAAAAGTAAACACAATATGCATCTTGTTTTACTGCACTATTGTGGGACAAGTTGCATGGAGCTATTACACAAAGAAGAATCAAGTTCTACTTTTCATGCAGCTTGTCTTGCAATAATTTATTTGTCCTGCAGTTGCACTGTGGGAAACATTTTTGGATCAGTATACCGGTAGTTTCCTGAGCAACCGAGTACGAATTACTTAACATGACCTCGAATTGCAATCCTTGCTCTAATACCAACAATCCGTAAACAAATACTGACATAAACCATACACAAATGAATTGTACACACATGCCAGCAATCTGTACACGAATACCGACATAAAGCGTACATGAATACCGATACTCCGTACATGAATAAATCTGGACAAGCTATAGACAGATTAACAACACCATCCGTCATTGCCAGAATGTCATTGTTGGTGCACAAATAAACCGTTCTTATTTGAAAACCAGATTTAAAATTCGAGATCAAATTATGCCTTGAGGAGGTGCATGGTAACTCGATTTCATTTGGAGAGATTCGGTAGATTGGGAACAAGTGCATTAAGACCCTGTTTACAAGTACGTAGGGTAACCCTACTGCTAGGGTTACCCTAGCAGGAGGGTCAAAGAAAGCTCGGGTTTACAAGCAAAATTTCACAAGTAGGGTTACCCTATCACCTGGGACAACTTTCTGTGCTTGGTAACCGCTAGCATTGCAAACACAATGGAAACCGCTAAAAAGTTGTCCCGGGTAGGCGAGTTGTCCCTAGCAGAGCGTTTACAAGGCAGCTAGGGTTACCCTGTCGCTAGGGTAACCCTAGCACTCAGCTAGGGTTACACTAGTGCTAGGATAACCCTAGCTGCCTTCTAAACACGCCGATGAAAAAAAGAAGAAGTGTGGGAGCATTAGGGTAACCCTCCTGCTAGGGTAACCATAGCACTAGGGTTACCCTACCTGCTTGTAAACAGGGCCTAACACAATGGCAACACTTATATACTTGTACCTGTACTTGGTTGCTCAGGAAACTATATACACTGTATATTGATTCACAATTTCAATTCAATAATATTATTGGTATTCAATATATGAAAATATGAAGATAGAAGTTAAAAAAAAATTGTTAATCTTTTCATCGCATTGCCCTAATTTTTGGCATATAGCCTGGAGGTCTTCTAAGGGGTTTCGCCGTCAGGTGACATGACCTAAAAATGTGGCGACAATCTTTTTGAAAAACACTGATACCCGACAGGAACTCACAGAAAAAAGGCGACATTTTGTAACAGCAACATTGACAAAATACAACAGCGACACTTCCTGTGACAAAAATGGTGATGGGCTGGCTCTAAAACAAGCAACAGAGTGACACCAGAACCCCCCTTGGATGGCATCTGCATGGGGAGGTTCACACCGTAATTTGAGTGCAGTTGATTTGGTGGAAATTGGCCATGATTTTGCGAAATGCATTAGAAACCACACAAAAGTCATTCATGGGCTTTTTCTGTGATGCCCTTCAAATGACTGTTGCAAGTAATTACACGATTGCGATTGCTACATGTAAATGTACTGTATGTACACTTAGTGATTGGCTTAAAAATCTTGCACCAGTTTATCAACCAGTCAGAGGGAAAACCAAAACCAATTGCGACTTGCACGCGAGTAAAATTTTTCTGCATTTTCAGCAAGTTACATGGAATTGCTATGAATTTGGATTGGCTCATTGCACTGTTTGCAGCTGCTGTGATTGGTCAGAGTGATTGCTTTTGTATTGGTTTAGGACACTCAATTAAAGACTGCTCTTAACAGTATGTTTTTGTTCAAAATGAAGTTCAGGTTAAAATGATTGTAGCCTGGTTTGATTCTCAATTTTCTTTGTCCTCTTACCCTAAATATTTGTTATCCATGAAATAATGAGGGTTATAGGAGGTAAAGTAACTTGGGAATCAAAAACTGGGCTGAAATCATTTGGAACTTAACAGCATACAATACAATACAATACATAGGCTATAGATAAAGGTTGTTGCAGATTTTTCCCTGCATGACTTCCCTGATTTTATACATTTCATTCCAAATTGCTGTGATTTTAATATTTCATCGTTTTTTTGCAAGTTAGTCCTTGCTGCCTCATTCTTAAACTCAAATTTTCCATGTAAAATGGAGGCCATTTTGGAATGAGGTGCTTGGCAAATTCTCTGGCAAGAATAGATTAATTTTGTTTTCCATTAGAAGCTGGCAGAATATAGCTTTTTCTGAATGTTTGCACCACAAAGCACAGGCAAAATGACTTGAGTTCTTATGTTACATTTTGTGCACTTGTCTTTTGGAGTGTTGATTTCTTTGTAGTGTCAATTTCTTTGCACACTTGCCATCAAAAAGTTGATTTTGTTGACAAAATTGTTGTTTGTAGATCAAGAGTGGATTTCCCACTGAAATTGCTGCTTGTGTATTGTAATTATCAACGGTCACCTTCACGTCTAAGATTGTCCTTTCATCAATAGTGATTGCTGCAACTTTGATTTTGTTTATTGGTACCGATACAGGGCTTCAATATAACTGAAGAAATCAGAACTTGTTATTCTGCATAACTGTTACTGCTGGGCTTGGTGTGGCCCAGCTGGGTGCCCTGTTGTTGTATCAGCGAGGCATTGCATAGTGGTCACTGTTTGAACGGTGACCACGAGGGCCACCAAGCTTTTATTGTGGTGTCGAGTTTTTTATTGATTTTTGTTTACTTTTTCATACCAGCCACATCTACGGCACTGCAATTGTTTTCTTCAGGCCGCTCGTTAATCATGTTATTAGTTAACATTTAAAATCGATGGCATGGTTTTCGCCGTTTGCAGCAATAATAACAGTACAATGATTTGATCTGTCACAGCTCTTGAGTTGGGAGCAATGTAATTTCTTCTAATCCGAACTCTAACATGCACGGACTTTGTAGCTTATAATAGTATTATACCACTCCCATTTTATCCTGAACGTGTCTGTATATTATATCATGCTCAGTTCTGTTCTACTGTTTCAGAATCACTTCCTAGATGGAGTCCTATTACAAAGAACCAGTGCATGAAAAATGTCCTGCCTTTAAAGATGCCTGTCCGTATTCTAAGCTTTCCCAAGACCTCTTCATAGAGCAGATCAAGAAATGTCCTGAATTTAAACAGGGATGCCCATTCAAGAACACAGATAGTATCGAGGATATTCAAAAGGGACTGTGCAAGATGCCAGAATCTATAAGCACCATAAAGTACAGGTCCAGTTCGTGAGCACTTGCTAAACATGTTAAAGGCTGTGCACATTTAGAGTCTAAACATTTACAAGAGAAATTGGGTGAATGTCCTGTGTTCCAGACAAACAAGGGTTGTCCACCAACTGCTGTGTTAACAAGTTAGACAACCTCTGATATCAGCAAGCTGAAGAAGAAATGTCCTCACCTGCTTTTAATGAAGGTTGTCCATTTGCCACTGTAGATAATGAAATGCTTTTGGAAGAAATCAAGAAATGTCCTGAGTTCAAGGGGGGTTGTGCCTTCAAAGATGCAAAGTCAGTCAAAGAAATCTACAGTAAACTATCACAGATGCCAAGCGGTGATGAGCATTTCCACCATAAAGAGGCTATGTTGCAGACAACAAAAGCCATTCAGAATGTTGGCCAGGAGAAAGCTGATGAGTGTCCAGTGCTTCAAAGGGAAGGATTGCCCATTCAAGTCTATCGAGAGCAACGGAAAGCCTACTATTATTGATCCACCAGAGGCTGTTCTTCCTGCAGCACATAACAATGCTCTTGTGGTTAACCCTGCAGTTCATTCTGTTGTCCTGACAGATTTAAAAGAAACATGCCCTGTCTTTCAATCAGGTTGCCCATTTGCAATGGTTGGAGAAAATGACCTTGGACAAGGTGACCTGAAAAAACTGTGCACTGAATTTAAAGATGGCTGCCCTTACAAGGATAGGATGGATGTTAGGGAGCTTTACAACAGGCTTTGTGGTTTACCAGTGTTTTTTGCCAAGGAATCACATGGTGCAAAATTACCAGAAATGTTCAGACATCTTCATGAAGTGTCCCATAGATTGAAAGACGAGATGGGAGAATGCCCTGTGTTTGTGACAGGTGAAAGTTGTCCATTTAGAACACTATGCAGTGATGGAAAACCTCTGATTGACAAGCTGAATGATCAGCGTTGGACAAAGGTTGTTCAAAGCTCTGTAGATGATGTTATTCAGGATGTGAATGAAGAGATTGGGGTTGTTGAGCCATCAGTACAGCTCTATAGGGAGCTCAAAATGGGCACCAAGAAAATTCACAGAGAGGCAGAGAACATCCAGTTTGTCAAGGAGTTTGCTTAGGGGAGAATTGAGAAACACTTGCACAAACAACTTCTTGCTGATCTCTACTTCGTATACAGGTTTGTGTCCATTCTTCCTTATATCTTTGTTTTATTTAATGAACCCTACCTCTTAACCCTCACCCAACTGTAGCTCCCAAATGGCATACCCATTACATTAGTTTTCTCATGTTGGACCCAACTGCGTACAATGAGCTCCAATAAACAGTTTTCGTAGTTTATTTATTTACTCAAATTCAATTACACAGATGATCAAAATAGAATAAAATAAAGAATAAATTGTATGTCCAAATAGAAAAAAGATATGTGAGCAATTAGGCCAGTGTATACAGGGGTTTCAGTGACTTTTGAAATAGCCATCCTGGTAGCCCATTGTAGGTGGCAGTTTGACAAGTTTATGATAGGATTTTTAGTGAAAATCAAGACAAAGTAGCCAGTGGTGACATGCAAATTAGGTAGTGGTATATACCATAAAAACATAGAAACAAAAATCTAGAACCTCCATTCTAAACTCAAGGGGCAAAAGACCTAATATTTAGCTAAACGATGTGGATAAGTTAAATCACAGCTCCATCTAAATCTGATGGCGTGCCTTTGAACACCCTCAAGGGCCATGATTTTTCCTAGTTTCTTCTTCTTGAATGACTTAGGATTCAAAGAGGACAGAATGCAAAAATTATTGATTGTTGTTTATGAAAATATCTGAATTCAGCAACTGTTCATCAGTTACTTAGGATGCTTGCTATGGTAATGAGGAGGCATACATTTTGTTTACAGTTTGCATGTACTTTACATAAGCACAACCATGTTGGGTCCTGCATAGAATAAGCTCTTGGTACTGTTGCTTCTTCAGTCACTTATATGATCAATGCTTCCTGTGGTTATTGAGGAGCCGTACCATTTGGATTACATAAGCACAACCTAGCTATATTAGCTTTTGCTTCCTGCAGGTTGTTGAGGACTATAAGTAGAATAATATTGTAAAATGCTTTGAAACATTTTGAATGAAACTTTTCTTTTGCTAAGCACTTTGCTATTTGGACCTTAGATGGATCTTTTAGAGACTCTGGGCCGGTTATTTAAACCAAGTGTAAGTTAGACCGCGGTTTACGACAATCATGTTACCTCCAAACCTTTCTACAAGTGAGCTGCATTAAGAATATATATGCTTTTCTCCCCTGCTCTTGCCTTCTCGAAACTGTTTTCGACAATGAACAGCCAAAATATACTAGTGTTTGGGAAAGTGAAAGTGACTTGGAACGCGGTTTTGTTAAGCGCCGGCTAAACTCTGTCTAAATAACCGGCCCTTTATCTTTGACATGCACAGGAAGGTTTTCTGAATGTTTAGTTGAAAGGTTTAAGCTTTGTAGGTTGCCTTTATAAAACAATTAAAAGTGGAGTGCGATTGTGCTCAGGTCATCTGTATGAAGTGACATCTGTGTTGCCAGTAGATTTATACCTGTCAGTCCCTTTTTGTACTGCTTGACAGTTTCTTTAAGAAGTTCACCCCCTGAATGCCTGTCGGAATGGAAAAATGATTATTGGAAATTGATCCCTAAACATTTGTTTGTTTTCTCTCCCAGGGCTCTTGAAGAAGAGAGTAAGAAACACAAGGAGCATGAGCTTTTTAAGGCAGTCCATTTTCCAGAAAAACTTGGTGGGCTTGAGAGCTTGGAGGAAGACATGGAGTTTTGTTTTGGATCGGAATGGAAAGAGGTGCTAATGTCTGATGCTACCAATGCTTATGTGAACAGAATCCATGAAGTCAGTGAGAGAGATCTCGCACTTCTCATTGCCCATCATTACATCAGATATCTTGGAGACTTGTCTGGAGGTCAGATCCTTCGTAAAATGGCTGTTAAAGCAATGGATCTTCCAAGCAAGGGTGAAGGGGTAAAATTTTTACATATTTGAGAACATTCCTGATGCCAAGAGGTTCAAGAACATGTACCGATCTCGTCTTGATCAACTCTGCATCGACAAGGCCAAATCAAACGAAAGTGTGAAAGAAGCAAATTATGTATTTCTCCTCAACATCCACTTGTTCCAGAAGATAGATACCTTGGCTGGGTTTGAAGACAAAGATGGCAACATGAAGAAACGAATAGGACTGTAACTCCGGAGTGCATTTGAGAACGCTGCTAAAGAGGCAACTGTGGTTTGTCCATTTGCTACTGTGGCTAAGAAACCCTCTCAGACAAGCACTACACCTTCAAAGGAGAGAGATAAATGCATCAATCCAGTGCTTTTGGTGGTGTTCGTTGGAGTAGCAGCTATTTTGATAGGGTTGGTTGTGACAAAAATGGCCTAAGCTAAGGAATCTCATGACTATTGAGAACAAAGTTGTGTGAATTTATGTCATTACTGTTTTATTACCTTTTCACCTCAATAATTCCCTCAACCAAATTTGACAGTAAAATTTTTGGCAAAATGTGTTTCCTATTGAGTACGAAAAGAGGAATTGACATTTATAGCTTGAAGTATAGACGGCTTTCATGGACAGGTGCGCTTTTACTGTACAAAGGTATTTTATGCAGGCCTCAATCTTTTAAGTTTATAATATTCAGATAATGAGGCCTTCCAAGGGGGGTTCTGGTGTCACTTTGTCGCTCGTTTTATAACCAGCCCATCGCCAGTTTTGTTACGGACAGGATCTTTCTCGTATATCGTCACTGTCGCTATAACAAAATGTCGCCGTTTTGCTGTCAGTTCCTGTTGGCAGTCTGTGTTTTGGAAAAAGATGGTCGCCACATTTTGATGTGATGTTGCCCGTCGGCAAAACCCCTTGGAAGGCCTGGGTAATGAGGGTGTTGTCTAAATCCACATTGCAGCAACAGATTGTCTGTATTTAACTGTTTTTCAGGGTACTAACACTAATTATACCTCTCATGTTTTACTTCTGCCAAATATGCTCCACTCTCTGGTGAGTGCTGTTCCCTTGAAATACGATATGGTGCTCACTGGAAATCAGTGTCACTTGAGCAAAAATGTTCCAGTGCTTCTCTAGAATACTCCTCTAACACAACTGTATTTGCAGGTTTATTTTCTGTTAAATTTTTTGGTAAAAAGTGTGTTAAAACAAACTTTAGCGATTTATTTATAACAAAAGATTTGTAGCTTGTAATGTTGTCCATCTCATCAAGCGGAAGCTCACTCCCACTCCCACTCAACCCAAATGAGATGTTTTAAGATTTCATTTCAGGTTTAAGTCTGCTACAAGTATAATTGCTCTTGATTTTCTTATGTAACAAGGTTTCACGTGGATCAAAATGAAGTACATCCTAGTTTTCTTTTTCTTTTGGAACAGATTATGGGTAATCCTACATGTACATGAAAAAAAAGTTTGTTCTTCCAAATTCACTTTAAAACAATTTATTGATTATATTAAGTTTAAAATGTTAATTGAGATTGATATATTTACCAATGGATGCCATAGATTTTATGGTGAATAATACTTCCAAATCAGTTGAAAGTAATTTATTAATAATTTAATAATTGTTGTATTTAGTTTATTATAGAATATTTGTTATTAATACATGTATGACTAAGAAAAGTAAGATACTGATATTAATATATTGCTGTTGTTTTCCCTGTGAAGAGGAAAATAATAATAAACAATCTGAGTCAGTAAAGTGCAAAAGAATAAGTTTGATGCCATGCCATTTTTCCGGTCTACAGATGCATCTGTTCAGGAGGCCAGTGTGGTGATGTTTTTTTGCAAACTGAACACAACTTGTGTGGCTTAATAATTAAGAGAGAAAATATTGCTTGCTATGTCTTTTTAAACAAGCGTAATTTTACAAGGGTGGGAATGGAGGCCAAGATTCAGCTTGTATGAAATGGGAGGGAGCTAATGCCAATCTCAAATCTATCGATAAGAAACATTTTCAGGAACCAGCGACAAATACTTAATCTTACTAGGTCCTCATAAAGCAAGATAGGCCTATCCAAAACTTAGGCACACAACTTTTTGAGGAAGAAAGGTCTAGTCAGGTGGGCTTCATATTATTATACTTGTTCATACTTGGGAAGGGGTATAATTTTTCATACCAAATCATTGTTTTTTGGGGGAGGGGGGAGCAGAGTAGTGGAAGGGCTTTGCTAACTATCGTGCTAATCAGTTCCTGAAAAAAGAACGGAAAACCAGTCCAGCTGGATTGGAAAACTGTTAAAAACAACAACAACAACAACAACAAAAACAAAACAAAAAAATTAACTTGGGATATTTGGAGGGGGAGGGCAGGGGTGACTTTGATACCCTCAAGTTTCTTGTGAGACCACTGGTCTTCGCTAGGATATAATCAACGACATGCTCCAAAGTGGAGTGGAAGAATGAGGCAATGGCTAGCATGGAGCTGCTATCACAATCAACCTTTGTGTGGGTTGTTCCAGGAATGAGGGTGTATTGTTCTGCTTGTATGGACAGACTTGCTCAAAGGGAAGTCCAAATATTCCAGGATAATGATAGACCCCAGACAAATGGTAAGTAAACTGTTCAAACAACTTGCTTCATGTATACCTTTGCGTGTATTTTTTATTCAAAGCATGGCAAAATACTGGCAGCCCTTTTTAAGATAACAATCTGACAAAGTGATAAGGGTCCCCCAGTGGGTTTAAGGAACAAGTGAACATGACCAATTCGAACTGGGGAACAGGGGACAAAGACAAAATATCCCAGGGAACAAGGCAACATAAACCATTTTAGGGGTCAAAAAGCTGGAAACAAGTTAATTAATTTTGGGAACAAGGCAACAGAAACAATTTCTTTAAAGGGAGCAAGGGAACAAGACCCCCCCCCCCACCCCAAAGGCCCTCAGTGATGGATGATTAATTCCATATTCTATTGCAAAATATCGTTAACTCCACTTTTTGTCATGTATGTGTGTTATGTTTGATTCAAACCTGCGGTAGAGAAACACAAGACACAAACCTTCATATTAAAAGGTTTATTAACAACTTCAGACCTAGGCTTATAACGTTCAAGATCGTTTAGACTTCAAGGCCTCAATAAAAAGTATTACAGTATAAACATTTTACTAGTAAGCAATCATTTACACTCATGTATACTTAAAAATCTATTCTAAAAAAACCTCTCGATATTACAACACAACGATAATCATTTAATACAAAACTCTTGCGATATTCATATCTTGTATGTACAAAACTCCACCATAATTATTCTCAAAGGGTGGCAATGACAAAAAATGGAACTCTTTCACTGAAAGAAAATTTTACTGCTCAAACTAGGATCCAAATTTCAACTGACCTTTGCTGATTGGTTCATTTTCATAAAGTTTTCTCTACAACTTTGGTATTCAAAGTGACATCACTTTGAACTTGTCAAAAATCTATTAATATTACAACATCACCTTAATTATTACAAAACTCCTGCGATGTTTATATAGTGTATGTACAAAATTCCACAATATTTTTGAAAGGTGGCAATCAAACCAAAAATGTGGAACTCTTTCACTGAAAGAAAATTTTACTGCTCAAACTAGGATCGAAATTTCAACTGAACTTTGCTGATTGGTTCAAGTCATTTACGAGCAGACCTCCTAGGAAACAGGCAAATTTTGACCTCTCTTCTCATTGGTTCATTTTGATTAAAACATGCGATTTTTCGTGCGATTGCATTTGCGATTAAAAATAGTAAACTGAAACATAAGTTTCCTTTACACAACTTGAGTACTGAAAGCAATGTCACTTTGAGCTTGCCAAGTGGTTGACAAGGACAACAACTGAGCGTGCAGTTCGCATAGAACCTCAGCTAAGGGGACTAACTTATCTCAAAAACATCTCTCTTCGAAGCACATGAAATGCAGCAAGACAAACTAAGCTTTTCAACATCATATACTGGTTCACTGGAATGCAAGAAGTGCGTCGATAGACTACAATTGTTGAGCCAGCGCTTTTAAGACCAGACCATGGACACGATGTTGTTATTTTTGTCTAAATTCCTGGGTATCGCTCACTTAACATGTACCAAGTCAAGTTCATTCTTTGCGTAACTTGCAATGTAATAAAGTAAGTTTGATATAAATTGATTTTGTTTGGACTTTCTTGTGTTTTCATTGCCTCATCATACTTGAACGTTAATGTTCTACATGATATATTTTCACGAGTCCATGATCCAGGGTGAAATTTAACCTTCAACTTTACTCGCATGTTTATATGATTTCAAAAATTTTCTGAACTAGCAAACATCGAAAGTACCGTGTTTTAAACCAAACAGTTAGGCGTACTCTAAAGGCTGTAGTCTTTCTAGAAATCAACTTTGCAATTACTGTGCTTTAGTGCTTCAGCCAAGCGCTCAGCGCATTTATGTGTGATGTTGTTACCCATGAGGTTTAAGCTGTTTAGTTTACAGTTATTGTGTTTTAGAGCTTCAGCCAAGTGCTCGGCGCCTTCATCTTTAATGTTGTTATGGTCGAGGTTTAAGCTGTTTAGTTTACAGTTATTGTGTTTTAGTGCTTCAGCCAAGTGCTCGGCGCCTTCAGCTTGAATGTAGATAAAACCGAGGTTTAAGCTGTTTAGTTTACAGTTATTGTGTTTTAGTGCTTCAGCCAAGTGCTCGGCGCCTTCAGCTTTAATGTTGTTACCCTGGAGGTTTAAGCTGTTTAGTTTACAGTAATTGTGTTTTAGTGCTTCAGCCAAGTGCTCGGCGCCTTCAGCTTTAATGTTGTTACCCTCGAGGTTTAAGCTGTTTAGTTTACAGTAATTGTGTTTTAGTGCTTCAGCCAAGTGCTCGGCGCCTTCAGCTTTGATGTTGTTACTCCTGAGGTTTAAGCTGTTTAGTTTGGAATCACTAGTAACAATTAATTTTTCCACTTCTTTGCAACCCAATGAACCAATGTCATTGTAAGACAAATCCATGCACAATACTCCCTTAGCATTTTGTAAAAAATGTGTGACAGCAGCACAGTCAACAGGTGCGAGTGAACATTCACTAAAATCTATTGCATTAAAACCAATTTTCTCGATTCTGTTTTGCAAAACAGACTGTTGTTTTTCACCAGGAATCTCGTACAAACACTTACATAAATTCAGTGCTAACTGCTTGTCTTCTTTGGCTGGCCAACTGGTCAGTGTTCGCGGCTCAGAGACTTCATAGTCTCCCATAAGTTCATATTCTTCCCTCTTCTCAGTCGACATGGGAAGAAGTTCGATAAAAATGTCGCTGCTTGAGTTTTGCAGTTGTGGATCAGGCTCGCGCAATCCGGCCACAAACTGCAGCACCACTTCCCACGCACCGTCGTTGATGTGTTCACGAACAAATGTTTGAATTTCTCTTTTGTTCATTGACTCTGTCAAATGTTTAGCAGCGAAGAATTCTTGAACCGTCAGGTGTGTAAAACAATATTGAGCTTTTGGCGGTTCAGTCAGAGGTGAACGGGATGTCACGTCAGGCAGTTTGTGAAGCAGCCCACAATCTTCAAGGCCAGTGACTTCGCTTGATTCAAAGAGCAGTCGTTGTTCTATAATCCCTTTTAAAGCGATTTCTCCGAGTCTTTTGAAAACCTGTTGGTCTTCAGTTGGAAGCTCATTAAATTTCGTGTACATATAAGTTCCCAGTTTTATTTCATGGCGGCCTTGCCGACTGTGGTTGAAGAAGATAATTTTGACCGTCATGGTGTAAATTTGGGTCATCTTGGTGGGTAGCGTTTGTGCTGTATCGGTAACGCCGTCAATTAGGATTTGGAGTAAGCAATGACAAGTTATGAAACAGTTGACAGGGATGTAGCACAATGAATACAGGTTCATGTTTGACCTGATGTGTTCCCAGATTTTGTCCTTTGCGCCGCGAACACCCTGCGTGAACTTGTCCACGTAGTCTTCGACCTTCTCGGATGTGAAGCCGAGGAGCTCAACGGTCCTATCAAAAGTTACATGTACAACACATTCCACAGCAGTTGGTCTTGTTGTCGTTATTATGCTTGCACCACGGAGCAGTTTTCCTGACACTAGTTTATCGAATAAGGCGGAAACAGGCATCTTCTCGTCCTCGTCGTTTCTGTAGTCTGAGTAATCTTCGCCGATGTCCTCCCTTGAGGAGAATTCATCCAGGCCATCCAAAATCAAAAGTACTTTCTTTGGGGTCTTTATCACGAAATCCCAAACATTATCATCCAAACGTTTCACTGATTCTGCGCGATTAAGTAGTTCACGAAGACTGAGCGGTCCTGTATCCTTCAAACGCCTGAATTTCACAAGAAACACCACATCAAACTGCGCTTTCACTTCTTGATCTCCGGCATTGAACGCTTTATCGGATGCCCACATTCGATGAAGCTTAGTACTCAGTAATGTTTTTCCTATTCCGGGACGGCCAACAACGAGAATATTCTTGTGTTCTTGATCAATAAGATCTTCTGGCCTTGCATAGTGACAGTGCTTGGCCTCGGGTGGGTATTGTCTGAGTTGTTCTCTTCTCTGCTGAGCAATGAACTCATGGGAAGCTCTGCCTTCATGAATAACCGCATTGACATAGATTTCGTCTATTGTGAGATCAAGGGGTTTCGCGCCTTCGCCTGGATTACTTCTGAAGGGTTGTTTAAGATCATCAGGCTGCTCCGTGTCAGTTATGCAATCGTTCTTCATTCGCTTTATCCCTTGTAGTTCAATTTGCGCTGGGGTGGGCTGTTGATGTGTTAAAAGTACTTCTTCTTGTGTTGTTTCGCGCTGATTGTCTGGGTTCGAATCTTCTTGAACCAATCCAGGTTGCAAAGGAACGGCTTCTGGATGTGCTGAAGATATTCTTTCTCGTGTTGTTTCGGGTTGATCGTCTGAGTTTGATTGTTGTTCAAGGCATTCAAGTTCCTCTGCGGTGGATTCTTGATGTGGTAAACGCATTCTTTTTCGTGTTGGTTCGGGCTGTTCGTCTGAGTTCGATTTTAAATGATGAGCATAAAACTGCCGGTTTTCCATGAATTCGTTTCCTTTCCTTGCTTTTGACAAGATCCAACCAATCTCCACGAGAAGAAAAAAGGCAAAAATCCCATTAACTACAGCAACAGCATCGGTCCAAAAACTTTTCTTCCCTGCTCTTTGATTGTTGCATTCATAAGTCGTTGATTGCGTCGGCACATTGGTAAATAGAGCAGTGGAATTATTGCTGTCGTCTGTTAGATCACACTTAAAATCTGAGGGAAACTTGCTGGGATAAAATAATTGAGTCTGCAGGACGATGAAAAGGATTCCCAGGGCAAATCTAGCGGCAAGTTGGCACAAATATGCGATGAAAAGGCGCCTTGTTTTTCCCCACCTTGCATGTCCTCCTTCGGCATCTCTGCGACCGCACTCGAGTCCATTTACTGTTGACTTAACGCACCGGGAGTAGACAACGGACACGATCAGAATCACAGAGAAGTTAACGATGACGAAGCCGTAAAGAGGGATGCCGAGTTTGTTGTATTGCTTCTGGTATTCATCGAAGCACTTTCCTCGGATAAAGTCCTTGTCCCTGTCGCCTTTCGCCGCATCACAGCGGAAATCAAACCTCGATTCGTTGTTTTCGATTTCTCCAAAGATTCCACACAGTATCCCTCCGCCTACAACCCAAAAGATAACTATTACAAAACTCAGTTTGTTGAGGGTTTTTGGTATTAACAGTTCTCTTAAACCGTCCATTTTTTTTCTGAGCCTACCACTTCATTCTCATTCGGCTCCCAGATGATGAGTATTCTGCGACTGTGGTCGTTAAGTACTCTCTGTAAGCAGGGCGTGGCAGAAGCTCTTCAGCGATCACAACACTCAAAACATTTCAATGAAAGTGTTCATTGAGCCATACCAAGATCTGCTGAAATGTAAACTAGTTCTGAACCAAGTAAACAGCCAGCTGGTTAGTTCGCGCAAAAATAAAGGTTAAGCACTACAAAAGTTTAACTCATACTATAAATTTTGCAAATGAGTTCAGAACATTGTACATTCGGGATTTAAAATGCACTTTCAGCCTTTTCTACGGGTAAGAAGCTTTTACAGAAGAACGTTGGGGAAGAATGCTTTGGCATCAGAGGATTAACCATGGTGAGTAGAGTACTGCTTATGACTTAACTAACCCGAGAAACAGCCAACACAAGCTACAGTGTACATAGAATTTGTGCATCCGCAATCTTTGGTTCTTCCTTTGTTATTTTTACCGTCCATTGAAGACAGCAACATTTCTTGTCTAATTAGTGCTGTTTGTTTCTATAAAAAGCACGTCGAGAAAGTCAAACAAAAGAAGGCGCTGGAGGACACTACTAATCAAGAGTCTAGAGAGATTCCTGTACAGTGTGAAATGATCCTTACTAGCAAGGTCAACGGATAATATGCTGTTTTCCACGCGATCAGAACAATCGAGAACTCATAAGTTGCCTAGCTATTTAAAAATACAAGAGATCATAGAAAGTGGACTTCCGGTAGACAAGTAAAATTAGTTCAAAAGTATGAAATTTCATTTATTTGAAATGAGGAGATATTGAAGGATTTGAAGTGTGATCATCCCAGGTAAGCAAGGAACTTAAGAAGTTGCAAAAAAAATTCAGAAAAAAAATTCAGGCCGGGTTTGAACAGGACTTGAACCCCGATGACCTGGCGATTACGCTGCACATTGCTCGTTCAAAGGTACTCGTACACTGCTAGTTCAAAAGTATTTTTTATAAATAATATATTGAGCAAAACTCTCCTACAATCTGCGTACGTACTTTACGATACCCAGTTAGTTACACAAACGGGAGATATTTGCTTTCAGAAAAATTCCGCGGTGGGAGTCTTCATTGCTTATAACAACGGCCAAGCGCTGCATTGAAAGATGTTCATTGATCCATGGATACACTATACAGCTGTAGTGGCTAAAATCTACCAATTCCTCCGCGAGTCACTACGAAAATGAGACAAAATAAGTTGTATAGAAACAAGGTATTAAATGCGGACGGGGTGATTTTGCTGTGCAGTTAGCAAAACTATTTTTTCTAATGTTCACATTGTAGGTTCACAGCCACTCTTCAGCTACAACTATAAACTGCCGGCTGCAAATTGCATCATTTCTTTTGTACTAGACTTAAAATGAATAGTTGGAAAAGCTTGTTCAGTACTCTTTTTCTTCAAGCCATCTCCTTCAAACTTTCCCGAGCAATCCAGTAAATAGCCCAGGCTCTCCGGCTGCAGGATGCTGAGAAAAAAAACCCTTTTCATTGCGGCGAATAAATAAGTGATAAACTTCAGTGAACTTCGGAATAACTCCAAAATGTAGTTAGTACGTGAGCCTTAAGTGCATCATTGATCATCGTTTGTAGCGATGTTTTTCAATTATTTGTCAGAAATCACAATGTTCACCCTTAGGCCAAAATATTCTCAAACATGCCGATCGACCATGACATCAACTCCTTTAGCAAGTATTCAGCAGACGGAGAGGAAACTAAAACAAACTTTGACAAGTGATCTGACTTTTCTGATAGTTCTTTATCAATGCGAAGATTTTTAATCCTTGGAGTGTAGCGTATCGTGTTGTACCACAGCAAACTGATGCAATGACACGCCCTGTGCCATCATGCGGAAAGCAGGAGTTATTTTGTGTTGCTAATGTTAAAAAACCGATGACTTGACGAAAAAGACTACAGAAAGAATCTAACTGGAAAATGCTTTTCAAACCCTTTATTTGACGTGGGAACCATTCAAATTGCAGCAGTGTTTTGGGGTATGAATGGGAGTAAACGTCACTTTAAACATTTAAAACTCCTTTCACCTCATTGACAAAATAACTCCGACGGATTTTATTTGAATTCTTGTTTTAAACTGTTACTAATTTAATTTTAACGCTTTTTCTTACTGACTCACTGCAGATATGATGCAGTTAAGCCACTGTACGGTATCCGTTGATCCGCGAACAATTTGAGAATTCTGTTCATCCATGGTGTTCACAAGACAGCAACTAGTGGGATGCATATCATTTGGTAGGCAGCATAGCTGTGCATTTAACTTTCATGCAACTAATTCTGTTCTTAGCTATCATCAAATAGCTACCACCCAAATAAAGTAGTTTTCAGACGAATGTTGAAAGTAATTGTGTAATTTCTTTGGTTTCGGTTTTTGATTTGCTGTATGATTGAATAAAAAAACTTGCGCGTACTTTTCAACCAATGATGTGCAAAACTAAAACCAATTCTGAAATGTGACTCTCGTTTTCCCGCGCTCAAAACTTTCTTTATCTAACTGGAGGGTAAAACCAAGTCGTGAATTTCTTCGATTTTTTTTGGTCACCTCTATTACAAATTAAAGTCGGTTCTTTTCGATAAATTTCCCTATTTACCCGAAGCCCAGTTCTGTCTTTGTGACAGTCGTTGGGTTAGGTTTAGACGGGTCCTGGGACGAGCCAGTTTCTTTAGCAGGTTCACCCAGACAGTAAAACAAAAGAAATGATCCAGTTTTTTCTCTCGCTTCGGCGGCGTTTTCCTTTATGTCTGTTTTATTCATTTACTTGGTTTTCGTTCAGCCTTTCGGGATCTTCTATGTAAGTTTATTTTTACATTATTTTGCCAAGTTTTCGTTTAGTCTTTCGTTATTTATTGTATTGTTTGTTATATTTTAGCTTTCACCATTCATACACAATGAAAAGGACGTATATATGGTTGACACTTCGTTGACAACGCGAAAGACTTTCATTTTAATTTAGTTCGGTTCGAGTCACCAATGCATTCAAGAATGTTTTGATCGGGTAAAAAATAGCATGCTAATGACCCTCCTATTGTGGATTGATGCTGGGAAATTTTCTAGTCGGTCTGGTTTCGTGATCAAGCAAGAGCCGCCACGGCGCCTTATTTTGATGCCTTTGATAGATGGTCAAAATAATAAGGCTAAGCGTCTGTGAACACTTAATAAGCAGTCAATGTAGCGTTGGTTCTTTTGTTGCGTTTTCTCACCTTTGATTGCCCTGCTGTGTTGCATGATCGAAGCCTCCAGCCTCTGGCAAAATGCAAATTCATTCGGCTCGACCGTGAAAACACTTAATTCAGGTAGTATTCAGAGTCCAGTTAGTTGAGGGGAAATGAAATAAAACAAACTTCCACCACTGAAGTGATTTAGAAGCTGAAAATTCTTTTATTGTAAATCAAGAGATCATCAAGCTAAGACGGTGAATTCCCCATATAGTCCTCATATCCATCCTTTTTCTCTGAAGTTATTTTTAGATCCTCGTGCTTGTTACCAGTGCCTCGCGGCGTGATAACCCTCGCGCGTTTGCTGAGTCTGTTGACTCGTCCTCGTAATGGTCGTCACTGCTGTACGTAACGCTTTCGCTTGAATTATCGCCTAATACCATCCAGTGTTGCAAGTTCCTCTTTCGACTTCGTTTTCCAACTCTACCACCTACCACTTCTCTATAATCTCGCTCATCGACAAAATGTATTTCAGACAAGTCGACTAGTTTATCCGCCATTTTTCCTTGTGGAACTCGCAAGCAAAGCCACGCAAAGCGTGCACTTGCACTGCGCCAACTACATTCGATACATAATTGGCTGCTAAGCATTTCTCTGTCTGAGCGCTTAATCTAAAAGTAACTTCAGAAGAAAGAGGATGGATATAAGGGCAGTGTGGGGAATTCACTCTCTTAGCTTGATGATCTCTTGTTGTAAATATAGATGCGATTGTACGTGCACATGGTTGTTCCCAGCCGGTCTTGTGCAGGGCCAATAGAAAATGAATGATAACGTACCCTGATTGCATGGCTCAATCAATTATTACGGGCGCATTCCTTTCTTGCAGCATTCTCTCAGTCCAAAATAGCTGAATCAAACTAAAAGATTGATTGTCTGAAACTATCTGAGGTCTAACAGTCTGGGTGATAAATTACTGCAAATTTATAGCTACTGAAACAAATTATAGTCGGGGTAGTGGTTGAGCCAGAGGCGACACTAAGTGTCCTTATCTTTTCATGTTTTGTGCCAATAACATGGCTAAGCATTTTGTTTAGTTACATTGTGCAGAATCTGAGAAAGCGATAATAGCGTGACCAGATCTAGAAAACCTAAAAAGGAGTAGTATCAATGAGAAACACTACATATTACAACTGAAACCAGGTTGAAGTCATGAGCGGTGGATTCAGTGAATACATGGTTTTGGCACACTTGGGGTGCGCCCATTGGTGTGCTATGGAGTACTCTCCAGGCTCGTTGACAGGGTTTCCCTGGAGTTTTATAATATACGGTATCACCATAGTTAGTAGAGGTTAACTATGGTATTACTTAATGAGGGTGGTAAAGGTGGGGTCTAGATCTCGTTTCACGGAAACTAGAACGGTCTTTTCACAAAACGAAGATAGAATGAAATCACAGTTCATTTGGCGAATTAAACATGTATTTCTTGTTTCATGGAAAATAGTTTTGCAAAATCACGCCTCACGGCTGCTATGGAAATCACGATTCGCGAGGGAAAAAAATGACCATTTTACATTTTACGGGGAAAAAAAAGAGACGATCACGAGCTACGAAAATACCATTAACTACCCTCTTCCTCAAGTGGGAAGTTGAGATCTGCTAGCCTTTTGTTTAATAAGTCCTTTTTCCCCTCATCTCCACCAGTAGTCCTCCACTGGATATTTTTCGCTTGTTTTTTCTTCACTGATTGCTTGGAAACTGCTTTCCGTGTCAGAGTCAAAATGCAACCTCATCCACCGATACACGGAGTTAACACATTTACACTGAGTTAACAACCTATCAAATGAGGGTCAATAAGAATCAATATTGTGTCCTTAACAGTTAAACTAACCTTCATTCAACCTGGTTCCCAGGGTCTTTCATCTCTCCATCCCAAAGGGAGCGAGGGAAGATCCCTTTGGGGTGGGGAAATGAAAGACCTTGGGAACGAGGTTGACCTTCGTTTTTGTACTGGGACAGACTTACGGTTCCCGCTTACTACTGGGGCCAAAGACTGTTTCACAGCCTAATAATATACATGAAGAAATTTCTCGATTCTAATTGGCTAAGAGAAATGCAGTTTTCATGAAACACGATGCAGAAAAAGGTAATTCAGTGCGGGGGTTGAATAAATAATTTTTGCACGTGATTTACCTGCGTTACTTCTGCATAATTATAATAAGCTATCTCGCAATTTTTTCATGAATATTATTAAAAAGTAATCACATAATTTTTCTCGTGCAATTTGGAATAAATAATCACCACACCTACCCTATAATTTTGTTAGTCTTTGGAAAAATTTAATCGTGCTTATTTATTTCAAATTGCACTCGAAATCATGTGATTACCTGTACTAATTGAACAGCAAAGAGAATGTACGGTATTACAACTTCAAAGCACGTCAGGTTTTCTTTTAGCACGTCGTAAGAAGAAACAAGCCAAGTAAAACTGAAGACGTGGTACACGACTGAGTGTTGTAAGCAGAGGTCAGGTTTAAAATGACATTTACATTAGTATTTCTGTTTGAAATATAAATAAATACAGGAAAATGAGGAAATATGTAGGTGCGATTGTCTTTTAACAACAGTCAAGCTTTGTGAATCGACTCTGCCTACGATTTGCGTGTCGTGGTGTTGTTTGGAGAAATTGAGCGGATCACAAGCACAGAAGATCACAAGGACTTTTGTTTTCAGTCGCATTGTATGTTTTTCTGCCGGTTTTAAAATACTTATATGACCTACGGACATTTGCCAGGGAATCGCTGAGCTTGATGACTACTATCGATATCATCGCCATACTTCAATAAAAGATCCGCGGCAGGGCTCTTCCCCTTGAAGACACTGATCCAAACGGAGTAACCCAAGGTTATCATCTGACCATTAATTATCAGCGAAAATTGTAACGAGATGTGTATTGTGTTGTGGTGAATCGTGACTCAATAGAACTGTTAATTACAATAATGTAAATTTTTCCTGGCGTGGTAATACATAGTTCGGCATGAGATTAAGCCGACACTGGTATAAAACATGGTTAACCCCCAAATAAACAGTTGTTTTGTTGGTTGGTTTTACGTGTTCCACACATGTTGGTCTCTCCGTTTAGACGTTTCTCCTAATCGTTACAAAAATCTTCACTTCCGATTACGCTTTCCTGTCCTTGTGCTCTCGCCGGGCAACCCTAAAACCAGGAAACCGGAATCCGGAATCCGGAATCCGGAATCCGGAAACCGGAAACCGGAATCCAATAATAAAGCAAAACAAAGTTCTTGAAATACGCAAAAGTTAAGTTGTACATTTCTCGCACGCAAAAGTAAAAAGGTCAATAAAAAATGGCTTCAAAGCACAACTCTTGAAAAAAGGATCCCTGGTATTTCAATTCAATGTTCGTGCAACTGTTATTCCTTGTGAGGGCTATGGACATATGAACCTTATGTTTCAATATGTTACAAAGTTACTTCCGTCTCCTCCTCGCTCTTGCTTGCGGATGACATGTTGAAAGATTCATCACACGCAATGAAGACAATGCTGTAAATTTTTTGCTTCTCACCAGTCTTCTCTGGGCAACGTGACTTTAACATGGACAAGAACCGCGCTCCTCAGTGTAGGCGCCAGGGTGACTAAAAGG
>BLFK01000874.1:934947-937447 GCA_014634185.1 Astreopora myriophthalma
GTACATGTTTCCATGATCCCTTCATCATTTTTTTATTTTATCCCTTGTTCTACAGATACAGATGACGTAAAAATCGAAAAACAAAACCTAACCAAAATACAACTGATTATTCACAGACAATGGTTACTTCATTGTGTCCGGTACCCAAACAAGGCGCCTTACTTTGTGAGCCGTATTTTTATATCTGACAGTCCCATCTGGCCTTGAAACGGGTGCCTAAAAACAAGAGCAAACAGTTTGAAACACTACAATTCCTTGAATGTTTTAATAATATTTAGGCCTTTCCCTCAAATGTCACGTGATTACCCAGCATGTACATCATCAATTCCAGCATGCTCTTTTTCCCGCCACACTTGATAGTTCGTGGTTTGTTTCCAGGCCTCCACAAATTGCTCATTGTAGTTTGTCATTCCTTCGCTGTCTACAATAACAAGAAACGTGTTTTTTCCCTCTATGAATATTCCCTTGCTTTGTTCACTAGTTTATTAACATGAGTCACTACACTGAATTCACTGATTTCAAGAAATTTAAAGACGCACGTCAAGCCACATACCTTAAACTACCGCTTACAAACTCTGGGTTCATAAAGATCGGCTTATAAACTTGGGGGCTTATAACCGGAATTTAAAAAAAAAATGCGTTTTGTAACGATCTATAGCAGTTTGATTGAAGTACGTTTCTCACTTACGCCATAATAAATTGAATTCATGTCAATATTTGCAACAAAATCCTAGAAGAGGGCTTATAATCCGATATATTTTTTTGGTTTACAGGTAGATGAGCCTATAATTAGGGTAACCCGGGGGTATAGGCGGTAGTCTACAGTAACTAGTTTTTTTTACATCAGACAAACGAACGGCATAAACCTGTGTGCTTAATCGTGGACAGTAAGGACAGAAGATATATTTTAAACTGAGTTCGTATCCATTCATCACTGCCATCCCATCCTGATAGACAGACAAAGCAAAGAAACAAATATTTTCAGTAGGTTGCGTTGCGATGAAGTCTTAGTGGTCGGCAAATTTGGAAATGCTTCCTTTTTGCGTTTTTACGGACCGAGACGAAGTCGAGATCCATAAAAACGCAACCAAAAAAACAAACAAACAAACAAACAAAAGAACGAGGCCAATATCCAGCCATCTTGGCGAACCAACCTTGGTCAATAAAGGATTTGTTATAAGGCTATACTTCTCTCTTCTCGTTTTCCGTAAGACAACACCGCTTCCATAACTTCATATTTCTTTGTGTTTTAATTTTTGTATTTTCCGGATTCTGTTGCAAAATAAATTCACGAAACTCGTCTATGTTTTCTTTGTCTTGACCGTCTTCTGCCGCCTTTTGCGACTTTACATGTTTAATTCGTCGTGAATAGTGATTTTCATTATGTCTTCGTTCTCGTGAATGGTGAAAGGACCATAGCCACATGCACGTTACGCAGGCCTAGTCATTTTCAAGACTCGTTGGAGGCTAATCACTGCCTGGTTTCTAGCATTCCTGAAACCGCCCCAGTCTGGCTTGGCAACGAGGAAATATTAAAGAAAATCATTTCTGCACGTTCAGTTCCTAAAGCAACGCCCAAGATGGCGTTTATAAGGGGCTTCTGACGAGCACTCGCTGCTCTTTCGGCCCTTCTGGCCTTGATAGAAGAGAAATATCACAAGAAACTGACTCAGTTGAGCTAACAACGAAATCGTTAAGTTATTGGAAGCTATGCAGCAAGAGTGGGAAGGCTAATAAAAAATGTTGTGTTTTTCGTGTAACTAACCTGCTTCCTGCTCGCCTTTATCGACATAATCATTGACGAGGTGAATAGGATAGTCTGCAAACCTTAGGTCAGCGGTTGACAACGAAAGTTGTTGATCCAATTCAGGATCATGAATCGCCACAGTGCCGTTCTAAAGCTGGAAGACGTGTAGTAAGCATGAAAACCAAACAAGGACGAAAACGAGGATGATTACTGTGCCGTGTGAAGCACAAGGGATATGTGCGGGGGTACACCCGAATTTAAATGAAATTTTAAGAGGATTAGAGAAGAGATGAAAGAAAAAAAAAGTCTTTTTTTTTTCCATTTGATTTCATATCCGCGGTTCAATACATGATGCATTTCATATATCATTTCATCCATTCACTCATTCATCACGGGAACATTTGAACCCACAAATGACCGGCTCCCAACATCAGTGGCCTCATAGCTCAGTTGGTTAGAGCATCGCACCGGCTTCGAGAGGTCACGGGTTGAAACCCCCCGTTGAAGTCCTGAATTTTTTCAGGCTTCTCCACGCAATTGCTAAAATTGTGTTCATAACTGAGAGGATCATAGCTTCACTTGAAGAGATATATTGTCAAATAAAGACTCCCTGTGAGACATACTGGTATGTAATATGCCTAAGTAAAATAATTGTTAAACAGTACCACTCAAAAAGGGAGGAAAACACAGGCAAGTTAACTCATTGTTATGTTCTGGTTGCTGTGTGGTGTCATCATGGTGGAAATTAGCCGT
>BLFK01000874.1:949821-957321 GCA_014634185.1 Astreopora myriophthalma
GTGCTTCAGCCAAGTGCTCGGCGCCTTCATCTTTGATGTTGTTACCACTGAGGTTTAAGCTGTTTAGTTTACAGTTATTGTGTTTTAGTGCTTCAGCCAAGTGCTCGGCGCCTTCATTTTCGATGCAGTTACTCCTGAGGTTTAAGCTGTTTAGTTTACAGTTATCGTGTTTTAGTGCTTCAGCCAAGTGCTCCGCGCCTTCATTTTCGATGCAGTTACTCCTGAGGTTTAAGCTGTTTAGTTTACAGTTATTGTGTTTTAGTGCTTCAGCCAAGTGCTCGGCGCCTTCAGCTTTGATGTTGTTACTCCAGAGGTTAAAGCTGTTTAGTTTACAGTTATTGTGTTTTAGTGCGTCAGCCAAGTGCTCGGCGCCTTTATCTTTGATGTCGTTACCCATGAGGTTTAAGCTGTTTAGTTTACAGTTAGTGTCTTTTAGTGCTTTAGCCAAGTGCTCGGTGCCTTCATCTTTAATGTTGTTATCACTGAGGTTTAAGGTGTTTAGTTTGGAATCACTAGTAACAATCAATTTTTCCACTTCTTTGCAACCCAATGAACCAATGTCATTGTAAGACAAATCCATGCACAATACTCCCTTAGCATTTTGTAAAAAATGTGTGACAGCAGCACAGTCAACAGGTGCGAGTGAACATCCACAAAAATCTACTGCATCAAAACCAATTTTCTCTATTCTGTTTTGCAAAACAGACTGTTGTTTTTCACCAGGAATCTCGTACAAACACTTACATAAATTCAGTGCTAACTGCTTGTCTTCTCTGGCTGGCCAACAGGTCAGTGTTCGAGGCTCTAAGACTTCAAAGTCTTCCGTAAGTTCTGTTTCTTTCCTCTTCTCAGTCGACATGGGAAGAAGTTCGATAAAAATGTCGCTCCTTGAGTTTTGTAGCTGTGGATCAGGCTCGAGCAATCCGGCTACAAACCGCAGCACCACTTCCCACGCACCGTCGTTGATGTGTTCACGAACAAATGTTTGAATTTCTCTTTTGTTCATTGACTCTGTCAAATGTTTAGCAGCGAAGAATTCTTGAACCGTCAGGTGTGTAAAACAATATTGAGCTTTTGGCGGTTCAGTCAGAGGTGAACGGGATGTCACGTCAGGCAGTTTGTGAAGCAGCCCACAATCTTCAAGGCCACTGACTTCGCTTGATTCAAAAAGCAATCGTTGTTCTTCAATCCCCTTAAAAGCGATTTGTCCGAGTCTCGTAAACACCTGTTGATCTTCGGTTGGAAGCTCATTAAATTTCGTGTAAATATAAGTTCCCAGTTCTCCTTCAGGGCGCCTTTGCCGATTGTGGTTGAAGAAGGTAATTTTGACGGTCATGGTGTAAATCTCCGTAATCTTGGTGGGTAGCGTTTGTGCTGTATCGGTAACGCCGTCAATTAGGATTTGAAGCAAGCAATGGCAAATTATGAAACAGTTGACAGGGATGTAGCACAATGAAAACAGGTTCATGTTTGACTTGATGTGTTCCCAAATTTTGTCCTTGGCGCCGCGAACACCTTGTGTAAACTTGTCCACGTAGTCTTCAACTTTCTCGGATGTGAAGCCAAGGACTTCAACAACCCTATCAAACTCCACGCTTTTAACGCATTTCACAGCAGTTGGTCTTGTTGTCGTTATTTTGCTTGCTCCACGGAGCAGTTTTCCTGACGCTAGTTTCTCGAATAAGGCGGAAAGAGGCATCGTGTTTTCCACGCCCCTAGTGTTGTCTGAGTGATGCTTGGCGATGTCCTCCCTTGAAGAGAATTCATCCAGTCCATCAAAAATCAAAAGTACTTTCTTTGGGATCTGTATCACGAAATCCCAAACTTCATCATCCAAACGTTCGACTGATTCTGCGCGATTCAGTAGTTCACGAAGACTGAGCGGCCCTGCATCCTTGAAGCGCCTGAATTTTACCAGAAACACAACATCAAACTGCGTGTTCACTTCTTGATCTCCCTTGAACGCTTCACCAGATGCCCACTTTCGATGAAGCTTAGTACTCAGTAATGTTTTTCCTATTCCGGGACGGCCAACCACAAGAATATTCTTGTGTTCTTTATCGATAAGATCCTCTGGCTTTTTATAGTGACAGTGCTTGGCCTCGGGTGGGTATTGTCTGAGTTGTTCTCTTCTCTGCTGAGCGATGAACTCATGGGAAGCTCTGCCTTCATGAATAACCGCATTGACATAGATTTCGTCTATTGTGAGATCTTTGGCTTTCGCTCCTTCGCCTGGATTACGTCGGAAGGGTTCCTTAAGATCATCTGGCCGTTCCGTGTCAGATAAGCAATCGTCCTTCATTTGTTTTATCGTTTGTTTAAGTTTACGTCGCAGTGGAATGGTTACTGTTGTTTCATCTGAGTTCGATTTTAAATGATCAGCATAAAACTGCCGGTTTTCCATGAATTCGTTTCGTTTCCTTGCTCGTGACAAGATCCAACCAATCTCCACGAGAAGAAAAAAGGCAAAAATTCCATTAACTACAGCAACAGCATCGGTCCAAAAATTTTTCTTCCTTGCTCTTTGATTGTTGCATTCATAAGTCGTTGATTGTGTCGACGCATTGGTAAATGGATCAGTGGAATTATTGCTGTCATCTGTTAGATCACACTTAAAATCTGACGGAAACTTGCTGGGATAAAATAATTGAGTCTGCAGGACGATGAAAAGGATTCCTAGGGAAAATCTGGCGGCAAGTTGGCACAAATATGCGATGAAAAGGCGCCTTGTTTTTCCCCACCTTGCATCTTCTTCGGCATCTCTGGGACCGCACTCGAGTCTATTTACTGTTGACTTAACGCACCGGGAGTAGACAACGGACACGATCAGAATCACAGAGAAGTTAACGATGACGAAGCCGTAAAGAGGAATGCCGACTTTGTTGAATTGCTTCTGGTATTCATCGAAGCACTTTCCTCGGATAAAGTCCTTGTCGCTGTCGCCTTTCGCCGCATTACAGCGGAAATCAAACCTCGATTCGTTGTTTTCGATTTCTCCAAAGATTCCACACAGTATCCCTCCGACTACAACCCAAAAGATAACTATTACAAAACTCAGTTTGTTGAGGGTTTTTGGTATTAACAGTTCTTTTAAACCGTCCATTTTTTTCTGAGCCTACCACTTCATTCTCATTCGGCTCCCAAATGATGAGTATTCTGCGACTGTGGTCGTTAAGTACTCCTTGTAAGCAGGGCGTGGCAGAAGCTGTTCAGCGATCACAGCACTCAAAACATTTTAATGAAAGTGTTCATTGACCCATACCAAGATCTGCTGAAATGTAAACTAGTTCTGAACCAAGTAAACAGCCAGCTGGTTAGTTCGCGCAAAAATAAAGGTTAAGCACTACAAAAGTTTAACTCATACTATAAATTTTGCAAATGAGTTCAGAACATTGTACATTCGGGGTTTAAAATGCACTTTCACCCTTTTCTACGGGTAAAAAGCTTTTACAGAAGAACGTTGGGGAAGAATGCTTTGGCATCAGAGGATTAACCATCGTGAGTAGAGTACTGCTTATGGCTTAACAAACCCGAGAAACAGCCAACACAAGGTACAGTGTACATACAATTTGTGCATCCGCAATCTTTGGTTCTTCTTTTGTTATTTTTACCGTCCATTGAAGTTGTCTAATTAGTGCTGTTCGTTTCTATAAAAAGCAGATCGAGAAAATCAAACAAAAGAAGGCACTGGGGGACACTACTAATCAAGAGACTAGAAACATTCCTGTATAGTGTGAAATGATCCTTACTAGCAAGGTCAACGGATAATACGCTGTTTTTCCACGCGATCAGAACAATCGAGAACTCATTAAGTCGGCTAGCTCTTTAAAAATACAAGAGATCATAGAAGGTGGACTTCCGGTGGACAGAGTAAAATTAGTTCAAAGTATGAAATTTCATGTATTTGAAATGAGGATATTGAAGGATTTGAAGTGTTATTATCGCAGTTAACCAAGCAACTTAAAAAGTTGCAAAAAAGCCAGAAAAAAAATCCAGGCTTGAACGGGACTTGAACCCTGATGACCTTGCGATTACGCTGCACATTGCTATTTCAAAGGTACTTGTACACTGCTAGTTTAAAAGTATTTTTACAAATAATATATTGAGCAAAACTCTCCTACAATGTGCGTACGTACTTTATGATACCGAGATAGTTACACAAACGGGAGATTTTTGCTTTCAGAAAAATTCTGCGGTGGGAGTCTTAATTGCTTATAACAACGGCCAGGGGCTGCGTTCAAAGATGTTCATTGATCCATGGATACACTATACAGCTGTAGTGGCTAAAATCTACCAATTCCTCCGCGAGTCACTAAGAAAATGAGACAAAATTAGTTGTTTAGAAACAAGGTATTGAATGCGGACGGGGTGATTTTGCTGTGCAGTTAGCAAAACTTTTTTTCTAATGTTCACATTGTAGCTTCACAGCTACTCTTTAGCTACAACTATAAACTGCCGGCTGCAAATTGCATCATCTCTTTTGTACTAGACTTAAAATGAATAGTTGGAAAAGCTTGTTCCGTACTCTTTTTCTTCAAGCCATCTTCTTTAAACTCTACCGAGCAACCCAGGCTCTCTGCAGGATGCTGAGAAAAAAACCGTTTTCATTGCGGCGAATAAACAAGTGATAAACTTCAGTGAACTTTGGAATAACTCCAAAATGTAGTTAGTACGTGAGCCTTAAAAGTGCATCACTAATCATCGTTTGTTGCGATGTTTTTCAATTATTTGTGAGAAATCACAATGTTCACCCTTAGGCCAAATTATGCTCAAACATGCCGATCGACCATGACATCAACTCCTTTAGCAAGTATTTAGCAGACGGAGAGGAAACTAAAACAAACTTTGACAAGTGATCTGACTTTTCTGATAGTTCTTTATCAATGCGAAGATTTTTAATCCTTGGAGTGTAGCGCATCGTGTTGTCCCACAGCAGACTGATGTCATGACACGCCCTGTGCCACATGCAGAAACCAGGAGTTATTTTCTGTTGCTAATGTTAAAAAACATGACTTGACGAAAAAGACTACAGAAAGAATCTAAGTGGAAAATGCTTTTCAAACTCTTTATTTGAAGTGGGAACCATGCAAAGTGCGGCAGGGTTTGGGGGTATGGGTGGGTGTAAACTTCACTTTAAATATTTAAAGATTTTATTTGAATTCTTGTTTTAAACTGTTACTAATTTTCAGTTAACGCTTTTTCTTACTGACTCACTGCAGATATGATGCAGTTAAGCTACTGTACGGTATCCGTTAATCACTTGGTGTTCACAACACAGCAACTAGTGGGATGCATATCATTTGGTAGGCGGCATTGCTGTGCATTGAACTTAATTTCGTGCAACTAATTCTGTACTTAGCTATCATCAAATAGCTACCACCCGAATAAAGCAGTTTTCAGATGAATGTCGAAAGTAATTGTTTAATTTCTTTGGTTTCGGTTTTTGATTTGCTGTATGATCGATCTAAAAACTTCCGCGTACTTTTCAACCAATGATGTGCAAAACTAAAACCAATTGTGACTCTCGTTTTCCCGCGCTCAACACTTTCTTTAACTTACTGGCTGGTAAAACCAAGTCGTGAATTTCTTCGATGTTTTTTGGTCACCTCTATTACAAATTAAAGTCAGTACTTTATAATAAATTTCCTTATTTACACGAAGCCAGTTCTGTGTTTTTGCTTTTAATTTAATTCGGTGCGAGTCACCGGTACATTCGTGAATGGTTTGATGCGGTAAAAATAGCATGCTAATTACGCTGCTATTGTGGATTAATGCTGGCAAAGTTTCAGGTCGGTCTGGTTTCGTGATCAGGCAAGAGCCGCCGCGGCGCCTTACTTTGATGCTTTTGATAGATGGTCAAAATTATAAAGCTAATCATCTGTGAACACTTAATACGCAGTCAATGTAGCGTTGGTTCTTTTGTTGCGTTTTCTCTCCTTTGTTTGTCTTGCTGTGTTGCATGATCAAAGCCTCCAGCCTCTGGCAGAATGCAAATTCATTCGGCTCGACCGTGAAAACACTTAATTCAGGTAGTATTCAGAGTCCAGTTAGTTGAGGGGAAGCGAATAAAACAAACTTCCACCACTGAAGTGATTTAGAAGCTGAAAATTCTTTTATTGTAAATCAAGAGATCATCAAGCTAAGACAGTGAATTCCCCATATAGCCCTCATATCCATGCTTTTTCTGTGAAGTTATTTTTAGATCTTCGTGCTTGTTACCAGTGCCTCTCGGCAGGATAACCCTCGCGCGTTTGCTGAGTCTGTTGACTCGTCCTCGTAATCGTCGTCACTGCTGTACGTAACGCTTTCGCTTGAATCATCGTCTAATACCATCCAGTGTTGCAAGTTCCTCTTTCGACTTCGTTTTCCAACTCTACCACCTACCACTTCTCTATAATCTCGTTCATCGACAAAATGTATCTCAGACAAGTCGACTAGTTTATCCGCCACTTTTTCCCGTGGAACTCGCACGCAAAGTCACGCAAAGCTTGCACTACGTGAACTACATTCGATACACGATTGGTTGCTGAACATTTCTCTGTCTGAGCGCTTGATCTAAAAATAACTTCAGAAGAAAAAGGATGGATATGAGGCCAATGTGGGGAATTCACTCTCTTAGCTTGATGATCTCTTGTCGTAAATATATATAAATGCGATTGTACGTGCACAGGGTTGTTCCCAGCCGGTCTTGTGCAGTGCCAATACAGAATGAATGATAGCGCACCCTGATTGCATGGCTCAATCAATGATTACGGGCGCATTCCTTTCTTGCAGCATTCTCTCAGTCCAAAATAGCTGAATCAAAGATTGATTGTCTGAAACCATCTGAGGTCTAACAGTCTGGGTGATAAATTACTTCAAATTTACAGCTAAACAAATTATAGTCGGGGTAGTGGTCGAGCCGGAGGCAACACTAAGTGTCCTTATCGTTTCATGTTTTGTGCCAAAAGCATGGCCAAGCATATTGTTTAGTTACATTGTGCAGAATCTGAGAAAGCGATAATAGCGTGACCAGAAAACCTAAAAAAGGAGTAGTAGCAATGAAAAACACTACATCATAACAACTGAAACCAGCCTGCAGTCATGTGCGGTGGATTCAGTGAAAACATGGTTTTTGCACACGTGGGGTGCGCCCATTGGTGCACTATGGAGTACTCTCCGGGCTCGTTGACAGGGTTTCCCTGCAGTTTTATAATATATGGTAATACATAATGAGGGTTGTAAAAGTGTGGTCTAGATCTCGTTTCATGGGAAAATAAAGCGGTCTTTTCACAATTCACGAAAAAGCAGATAGAATAAAGATCACAGTTTACTCGGCGAATTAAACATGTATTTCTCGTTTCAAGGAAAATGATTTTGCAAAATCACGCCTCACGGCTGCAATGGAAATCACGATTCACGAGGGAAAAAGATGGGGAAAAAAAGGGGAAAAAAAGGGGGGAAAAAAGAGACGATCACGAGTTACGAAAATACCATTAACTACCCTCTTCCTCAAGTAGG
>BLFK01000874.1:959821-963978 GCA_014634185.1 Astreopora myriophthalma
TTTGGGCTACCTGTGGTCTCCCAGAACACATGTGAAATCGTGCATCAGGCAACGCAAGACAAATTTTGAAAAAACTGGGCGTATTTCCGACAGCTGAAATTTCAACATAGCATATAATAATAAGCACTTAACGCATGTTTATGACACAGCAGGAATATAAAACGCAGCAGGCATTGCGAATGTGAGGAAATTTGTTTTTACCGCTTTACAGCGCACGCAGAATATAATGTTACCAACAATTCTAACCACGGCCGTGATGACGTTTTCTCTCGGTCTCCTTTTCGTAGTTTCGGAGCTCATTCGTGTTTGGAAGAATGGTTGTTCCAAATTTCATTCCATAAAGAGTCTGCTCATTCACTTTTTTCTCAACCGTGTTATACTTTTCATGGGCGCAAAAACAAGACGGCGGCTGGAACAGGACACCAAAAATTTTCCCAAAGTGCAAGAAGATTTCCTGCTAAATATTCTGAAGAAAAACTCAAGCACTATTTATGGGAGAAAATTCAAGTTTAGTGCTATAAAGAATCGAAATGACTTTATCAAAAGCCATCCTATCACGAAATACAGTCACTATAAAAGTTTGGTTGGTAAGTATATTTTGGCATCAGTAAGTTTAGTCTACACTCTTATTTTTATAAGAATAAACTTTTTAAGAACGTTGAGGGTGAAATTGCCGAAATTTTAAGAATATGTTAAGAATATACCCGAGGCTGCGATTTTGTTCAGAATACATTTTTGCGTGTTGAAAATCTGTAGAATAACACTAATCGTAGCCATGCGGTCCTTGTTAATGTCAGTTTGATTAACGGTACATGTAAATGTTACATGTATCACATGGATGTATGTTTTGCAGCATATATTGTTAAACGGATATACTGATCTCTACTGCTAATCTAAGAGTAGTCATAACAATATTTCAGCCTTAAATCGGCAGAAAATAAGAATATACTCCAGCCTGGGACTGAAAAACATTATTCTTATATATATAGAAGAGTGAATATTCTAAACTGGTCGGTCATGAACTACCTAGCCTTAAACGATACTAACCCTGCATGGGAGGTGGTCATTGAGGAGGAGAAGAGGAAGCTATTTTTTTTTCATGGTAGCTTCGCTGCTTGTTCGTTCGCTCGGACAAAACCACCAGCTACGCAGGCTAACTGATATCAAGTAAGTTATAAAATTGCAAAAGAACTTAAGGTGACAAATATAAAGTAATCCAGTAAAAAAAATGTATTTTATATCAGTTTTAATGATAACTGTATTTGGCGTTTTGTTTTGTTCTCAAACTATGATGACGTAAGAACAAACTTACTTTGTGGGAAGCGGAGTAGAGATTACGTAAAACACGAGATTCAGAAGACAGAAAACGAAACATTTCCCAAGAAGAACTAACCACAACCGCATTGAAAAACATTAGAAAGAGTACAATGCTCCTTTGTCAGTATTTGCAGAAAGGCTCAAGTGACAAGTATTTTCAACGTTTTACGCTGCCTTTAATTTTGTTCTGGACGCGAGCTGCCCAAAACACTTGTCCGCGCAATGAACAATAAATATTGGGAATGAAATGCTTTAATACAAGGACCAAACTAACCCCTCTGTCGGTAAAGGTCGACACAGATGTAAAGCCCATCCACGTCTTATCGGCTCGAGAGTCCTTGTCTCTTGAACTAAATAGTAACTTGACAATCAGCCAAGAGGCCTGGTTTGAACTGATAACAGTGGATATGTTACACAACATTTTAACGTCACTTAATTCTCATGACGCACCATTTTGAAAAAGAAATATCGGACAATAGCTCTTAACATTTTCTAGATCATGAAGTGTCTTTTAGCAGCAGTCTTCTAGTATGGCCCGGAGAGACGATACGCGGAACGAATAATTAACAAATCTATTAATTAATTTTAATTAACTAACGAGTTAGTTAACTAAGTAACTAACTAGCTGTTACTTAGTCTATGTAACAACGCAACATTCCATAAATTCACTGGTTAACGTCAAGAAATGTTACACCCACGTCAAATAGAAGTATCGAGGTTTTATTTTGTGAAAAAATCGGCTTGTAACTCGTCATTTTCTTAATACCTAAACATAATTTTATCTCTTAAAAGATAACATCGCCAAAGGAGAGAAGAACGTACTGACAAGCACACTATCTATGGGAGAAAATTCAAGTTTAGTGCTATAAAGAATCGAAATGACTTTATCAAAAGCCATCCTATCACGAATTACAGTCACTACAAAAGCTTGGTTGGTAAGTATATTTCGGCATCAGTAAGTTTAGTCTACACTCTTATTTTTATAACAATAAAGTTTTTAAGAACGTTGAGGGTGAAATTGCCGAAATTTTAAGAATATGTTACGAATATACCCGAGGCTGCGATTTTGTTCAGAATTATATATTTTTGCATGTTGAAGATCTGTAGAATACAGTAAAATCTATGTAGGTGATTAGGGTAGCTGATTCTTCCTTTTTCTAAACAGCAAAACTACCCAGGTAAACAATAAAACAACACTAAACGTAGCCATGCGGTCGATCGTAATATCAGTTTGATAAACGGTACATGTAAATGTTACATGCATCACATGGATGTATGTTTTGCAGCATATATTGTTAAACGGATATACTGTTCTCTACTGATAATCTAAGAGTAGTCATAAGCATATTTCAGTCTTAAATCGGCAGAAAAATAAGAATATACTCCAGCCTGGGACTGAAAAACATTATTCTTACGTATACGTCGAAGAGTGAATATTCTAAACTGGTCGGTCATGAACTACCTAACCTTAAATGTTACAGTAACCCTGCATGGAAGGTGGTCATTGAGGAGAAGAGCAAGCTTTCTTTTTTCTCATGGTAGCTTCGCTGCTTGTTCGTTCGCTCGGACAAAACCACCAGCTACGCAGGCTAATTGGTATAAAGTAAGTTATAATATTGCAAAAGAACTTAAGGTGACAAATATAAAGTAATCCAGTAAAGAAAATGTATTTTATATCAGTTTTAATGATAACTGTATTTGGCGCTTTGTTTTGTTCTCAAACTATGATGACGTAAGAACAAACTTACTCTGTGGGAAGCGGAGTAGAGATTACGTAAAACACGAGATTCAGAAGACAGAAAACGAAACATTTCCCAAGGAGAACTAACCACAACCGCATTGAAAAACATTAGAAAGAGTACAATGCTCCTTTGTCAGTATTTGCAGAAAGGCCCAAGTGACAAGTATTTTCAATGTTTTACGCTGCCTTTAATTTTGTTCTGGACGCGAGCTGCCCAAAACACTTGTCCGCGCAATGAACAATAAATATTGGGAATGAAATGCTTTAATACAAGGACCAAACTAACCCTTCTGTGACTCTTATGTTGATTAAGTTCGACAGAGATGGATGTAAAGCCCATCCACGTCTTATCGGCTCGAGAGTCCTTGTCTCTTGAACTAAATAGTAACTTGACAATCAGTCAAGTGGCCTGGTTTGAACTGATAACAGTGGATATGTTACACAACATTTTAACGTCACTTAATTCTCATGACGCACCATTTTGCAAAAGAAATATCGGACCATAGCTGTTTACATTTTCTAGATCATGTAGTGTCTTTTAGCAGCAGTCTTCTAGTATGGCCCGGAGAGATGATACGCGAAATGAATAATTACGAAATCTATTAATTAATTTTAATTAACTAACGAGTTAGTTAACTAAGTAACTAACTAGCTGTTACTTAGTCTATGTAACAACGCAACATTTCATAAATTCACTGGTTAACGTCAAGAAATGTTACACCCACGTCAAATAGAGGTATCGCGGTTTTATTTTGTGAAAGAATCGGCTTGTAACTCGTCATTTTCTTAATACCTAAACATAATTTTATCTCTTAAAAGATAACATCGCCAAAGGAGAGAAGAACGTACTGACAAGCCAGGAGCCTTGGATGCTAGCGGTCACGTCCGGGACAACGGGGAAAAGCTGTTTGATTCCCAAGACACGTGACAATTCCCACGCTTTCGTTGAGTTTGGGTTTGCTGTAGGGGTTTATCATACCTTATTTAATGCCCTACCGCAGGTAAGACAAATAACCAAACGAAAAACAAATACCAATAGTGACAAATTATCAACATGTGTCGTAGTACATTCTTTTGAGATTGCTTCGAGTAAAAAAAA
>BLFK01000874.1:978033-980533 GCA_014634185.1 Astreopora myriophthalma
GCGCGCAGATTTTCGCATGAATTAATATTTTATCTGTCTGTACTCTTATTCATGATAACAATTAGCCAATGAGCGCGCGAGAATTTAGACAGTTATTGTAAAAACTGATGTGTATAGTAACGCAGTTGTTGAACAAATTCAATTTCCACACTTACATTTTCTGATTTGTCCACTTCACTCTGTCTTGGAGTAGAATATACCAAACCACTTTGAAGCATTTCTGTTTGAGACATCAATAACAAACACTAAATTGCTGTCAAATGAGCGTTGAAAATAATTATCCAATTGCTTTAGTTTTGGTTTTAGTTTGCCCTATGATCGAATCCAAAAAACTTGCACAAAAGATAATAAACGTAACAATAAAAGTACTTTGATCAACCCAGGCACGGGGGGAGGGTGGGGATGGTGGACTCCCCGATAAAAAAGACGGGTGCTAGTCAGAAATTTTTGAAAACAACCCTTTCAAGGGCGTCGCTCAAGGCAATTTTAACCCCTGAGAGGTAGGAGTTCAAAAACAAACGATTGAATGGCACTGACAATTTTTAACAGTGATAACAACGATTTAAAAGTGAAGGTTATTTGTGTAATGAATACGGCTGTGGTTCCCATCATTTCTCAGAAAGATTACCTTGAGGGTCCCTAAAAGTGTACCAAGACAACTCTGTCAGCAGCCATTTTGCATTTAACACCCAAAGCAGTACCAATCCACACCCAAGCACACTTCAACTTCAATAAAAGCAAAAAATTAAAGACATACTTGGAAAGAGAGAAACTAGCGAGAGAAGCTGTGTACAGAGACTTCCAACTGGGAAGCCGTGAAATATAACCTGAAAAGAGAAAATTAAAGTAGTTACCAATTTTTGGTTCAATCAAACTGGTTTAAAAAAAATTCTGACCCAAGTAAGTTGAACCGAAATGTACAGTTGTCTTGTACAACTCCAGTTAATTGATGCCAAAGGTAACACCCTGGTTCAGAAAAGAAATTTCCATATACATCATAAGATCTACAAAATAAGATGCTTATGTAATTACCTTTCTCTCCAAGAGAAACAGTTTAAAAAGAACTAAAATCTGAAAAGAAAGAAAACAGTCTATTGAAAAAGAGTTTAGATTGATAATTATTAACTTTTTTGTATATCCGTTCTTTTGTCAAATCAAGGCCAAATTTTGAGCAATAAATGGCCACTAATTTCTGCAATGAACTGTGGTATTTCATTTGAAAAAGATGGAGACAATAGGCTGAAAAGAGATCAAAATTATATTTTGTTCCAAGTATTCAAATGAATTTGATTTATTATGACAGTTTAAGGCTTAATTAAAAACCAGTCAATGAAAAACATCTTTTGATCAACACTGCTGAGCTCATTTCAAACACTCTTTTTTATTCCAGTTATAGCCCCCCCCCCCCCCTCCTGTTTATAAGCCCATCTAAAACCCTTTAACGAAGTCGTACAAGCCCGGCACTTATAAGCAGTAGTTTACGCCTATCATTATTAACTTATCAGTTATTCTGGGCAGCCAGTGCTCTCCTATTTTATTTTAATTTATATCTAACAAATGTATTTAACTAGGCAAAGTGAGAGAAATAAACTTGTTATTGTTGTTGTTGTTGTTGTTGTTGTTGTTGTTGTTGTAAAAAGCATGGTACTCAACTATATTTCTAGGTACTCACCCTGTGTCTAAATTTTGTTACTAATTCAATCATGGAGAGACCTGAATCAAATAAATGAATGGAGATAATCAGTCATAACAAATCCACAGTAACAAAATTTATCATAGGCCCGCTACAAATTTATTTTTCATTCTTTCTTTCCTCTCTATTCTATTTATGTATTTGTGGCATTTTTGTTCTTGTTTTTATTGCATCAAGACGATGAAGAATTTCTGTAATTAAACTTGTATTGACCGGCCCACCAAGACTAGCACTAGCTATCTGCGGGCCTGTCAAATTGAAGGGCTCAGGGATAAAGTGGCTATCAGCATCAAATTTTAGGCTGTTTCTCTATGATTTTGCTTGCATGAGCAGGAAAATATGAAAATACAGGGAATTTTTTGCCTTCTTTTGATCGCCTAATTTTTGGCATAGCGTGGGGATGTTCATCCCGTAATTTCAGTGCAGTTGATTCAGTGGAAATTGGCCTTGATTTTGTGCAATAACCTAAAAATCACACAAAAGTCAATTAGGATGTTTTTGCCGGGAGACCTTCAAATATAAATGATGATGACGAGGACGATGGTGAAGACAATGCCGAAAACACCAACAATGACTGTAATGTGCCTTCTGTTCTTTACATTTCATTTCCAGTTTGTGATTGATATTGATCATTGCACCACATGAGTGCAGGGCATGATTCTGATCGGTGAAGTAAACAACGTTGTGTTTTTTCCCAGCATGTTCAATCTTGTGTTGTCAGTCATGAAAAAAAAAAGTTAATTGTTTTCACATTGGAACTCACCAACATACAACAAAGACTCATCCATCAGACTTGGTGAAAGAGAC
>BLFK01000874.1:988033-1013777 GCA_014634185.1 Astreopora myriophthalma
CAAAAGAGCGTCTGCGAAGGAGACTAGAGTGTATACGAATTAGCCCGAAATGAAATATTTCTGCGGCACTAGAGCAGTGGCGACTGGAACTAGTCCAGTCGAAGTGCATTATGGGTTGTCAAGGAGGACTATATTAGAGGTTTGTAGCACGTGAGATAGTCATTCTAGGCCGACACCTCGTTCGATCTTAGATATCTTTTTAAGTATATAAACGTCCTTTTAGTCAACGCGGGTAGACGCGTTTGAAATTTGTAGCCTCGTAGGATGGGCTATTTAGAGTTTGAGCCATGGTTCCTACCCAGATTTCCTGCCGACTTTTTTCCCTCACGGGGTTTTTTTTCCGGCGGGTTTTTTCTGGCCTCCGTCTGACAGTAGTAGTTGTGTAACCTGTCGCTCAGCTCCGTCTCTTGTCTTATGCCTTATACTGAGATCTTGTTATAGGTTGTAGTATAACGTATCGTTATAGTTACTGGTGCTCGGTCTAAACTGCCAAAATAAACCTAATGGTTTTTCCTCATGTTGTGTACTGCGTGGTGGAGCTGAAATGTGTGGGTTGATGTGGGTCGGTTTCGCGAGCCCAGCCCAATCGATCATTGTTAAACGACTGATGTTGATAATCAATAAAAATCAATTCTCTTATGAACCTCCAGCATAGCTTGCTAATTGACTATATCGATTTCCTTCACGAGTCACTTTGTAAAAGTTAAGGAATTTAAGAGATTGTTAACCCTTTCAGCCCCAAGGGCTACCCCAGTGACGAGTAAAATCGTCTGGCGTTAGACGGAGTAAAATCTCTTAAGTGGCCATCGGGTGTTAAAGGGTTAATGGAGACATAGTTTTTGATCAGACGGAGAGGTGGTTAACCCTTTCAGCCCCAAGGGCTACCCCAGTGACGAGTTAAATCCTCTGGCGTTAGACAGTAAAATCTCTAAAGTGGCCATCGGGTGTTAAAGGGTTAACACAGACAAGCTACCCCGGAAACTGATGGAAAGAAAAGGAAGAGAGATAAGAGCTCAGGAACACATCTTTGGTCACAGCGTATACATTGTACGTGTACTTCAAATATACTATACCCACACTATAGTTTCTCTTCTTCATTAGTTTAATTGCTCAGACAGGCTTCAACCTACAGATCAATTTTAAAAAACCCTAGGCATTGAGGTACCATTCCATACTGTCAACAAAATGTTGAACAATGAATGAACACGTCATGCGTGGTTAAGCGAATATTCTTGACAAAAATTATGAAAAACATGGGTAGCATCACACAAATCTTGGCACAAAAGTTGCCCTCATTTCTTTCCTGGTTTCTTGCCTACATCTTCCTTAGTAGCTTTTGAAAATGGACAGCCTGTTTCCGAGGCAGGACACTTTCTTTTGATACCGGCTGGGAGCACGGCCTCCGCAGGTTCCACAAGTGGCTTTCCATCACTCTTGACATTCTTGAAAGGGCAACCTTCCTTCTGAAGCACTGGACACTCATCAGCTTTCTCCTGGCCAACACTGTGAATGGCTTTCATGGTCTGCAGCAGAGCTTCTTTGGGGTGGCAATGCTCCTCACCACTTGGCATCTGTGATAATTTACTGTAGATTTCCTCAACAGATTTTGCATCTTTGAAGGCACAGCTTTCCTTGAACTCAGGACATTTCTTGATTTCCTTCAAGAGAGCTTCATTATCCACTGTGGCAAATGGACAACCTTCTTTAAAAGCAGGGCATTTCTCCCTCAGATTGCTGATATCAGAGGCTGTCAGACTTGTTAACACAGCAGTTGGTGGCTCAATTACAGGCTTCCCTTCCTTGCTGGCATCTTTGAATGGACAGCCCTCCGTTGTTTGGAACACAGGACATTCTCCAACTTTCTCTTCTAAACTCTTCGACTCTGAATGAACAGCCCTTAACATGTTCAATAGCTGTTCATGAGCTGGCCCTGTATGGTGCTTAGATTCTGGCATTTTGGACAATTCTTCAAATACTTCATTGACATTGTGGGCATTTTTGAAAGGGCACCCATTTTGGAACTCAGGACATTTTTTCTTCAGCTCCTCTATGAACAGCTCTTGTGCTAACTTTGAATAAGGACAGCCCTCCTTAAATGCAGGGCAGTGGTCTTTAACAGACTCATGGTCATAAGCATGCTAAAATAAAGAAAAGAAAATATCGATGAATGGATTTATAACTTTTGGACAAAAAAACCTTGTGCAAAGAAAATCTAACAAACAATTCCTGCATCTTTTAAAAAACAAAACAAACATTCTTCCTATTTACCAGGTTGAACACTGAACCCCTTCCTAATGCTAAGGACATCAGGTCACTACAAATGTTACATTCTTCCCGAGGCAATTTTTGTTGTAAAATTTCAAAAGCTGTAGTAACTAGGGAATTTTGAATGTTCCACTAATGTTAAGATTCTCTGACGGTTCAACCGTTTCCGACAGGTTCTTTCTTTTTTTTTTTTTTTTTGGCGAAAAGTTCAACCGTTTACCCTCTGTATGTATTGGGTAATTGCGTGACGATTTTTTTTCAGTCGTGACATTGTCACGTTTTGATATTTCCTTCCATTTCAAAATAGTCTTCGTTGTATGAAATTCTGAATACTATCCTGTGTGAATACTATGCAAACTAGATAAAAGATACTTCTGTAGCTCAATATATGACTTCGCAGCTTAACTACAGAATACAGGGCCACTTATTTCCATATCATTGAATAACAAAAGCTCCCATTGTTGTGTGTCTCGTTCTACAAAAGCTTCTAACTAATTTGCATGTGCTGGCCCTGTGTGGCCCTGTATTCTGTAGTTGCTCCAACTTCGCAATTAATAGCTTTACGCTTCGTGCGATCGTTGAACGGATGATCAAATATTGGACTCCACATGCATGTTCTAAACTTATTGAAGAATTTGCATGTAAGCTTCAACGCACTTGGTTCCAATATGCATAAACAAACGGACAAGAATTGTTAAAAAAAAAAATAACAAGACCAAATCAATCAACAATAGTGCAAAAGCAGGGCTCTATGTTTTATACTCGTTCTCCAAATATGTCTAAAAGATATAACTGAAGTCAAAGAATAGGGACTTCAAGAAACGACAAACGGTAACCGGAAGTGTTTTGTTCGTATTCTCGGGCAATGGTTTCGTCCAAACTTTCAAGCAGATCTTCTCGATAAGAGTAAAGAACTCTTAGCAAGAGAAATGTCATCGGTTGAAGCAAGGTTAAAGAGAAAACGCCTGCCTTCGGGTGGCCGTCCGTTGGTCGAAAGAACTGGACGCAGTGACGCACGCCGCCAAACTCTCGATCTTAGCACAGAAAGCCTGAAACGAGCTTAAAGAAGAGTGGTTCTAGATCATGCGATTTCGAACAGGCATAACTTACCTCTGTTCCCTCCATCGTTACGAAACCAAAAGATCTAGACAAACCAAAGTAATGCCGATCCAAAGTTAATTGAACCACAACCTGGAAAGACGCGGACAAACAACACGTGACCTTCCAACGTCACAGGTGATACGTCACACCAGCCGCCTTTCCAGCCGTCATGGTCAATTTACTGGTCTCAGCGACAATCATTAGCCTTGGATTTAGCGTAGACTGACTCTTTGCTGAAAGCTGCGGCCTTGTGACTTCGGTCGATGATGGCATCCTTTGGTTTCGTCTTCCACACCAAGTTTGGTTTGTCCAGAGTTTGCCCTACCCGCTTGATAGGGAGCCACAACACATTTCGCAAAGAATAGAGGGCGTATTCCCTAGAGACTATGGTCTGGCCCTTGTTTCTGATAATGCGGTTTATGAATGTCATATACACCGACGTGAAACTAATCAGACCATTTTTGTTTTCTTTGTTTTTCCTGCCGTCGTTCAAGTTCGCCAAGTGTGTACGTAGCAAAGGGAAAAACAACTAATTTGTTCCTCAATTGTGCAAAAAGAAAAAAAAACGTCAATGTATAAATAATGCTATAAGTTCTGTGGGAAGCATTTGCAGTCCGCGATGCCCAACGTACCCCCATAAATAACGCATGAGTAAGCTGCTTAATTACTAGTGAAGAAATGAAAAGAAATAGCATATGAATGTTATTAAGTGAGCAAAAAGTAAGGAGTTTTATTAAGAATAGCCTACAGCAAATGGACAATGATATGGGAGCTTGAAGTTTTTTAGGACTTTTCTCAAATCTGATCTGTCCTTACTGATCACAATACACCCTATTCACATGCAAATAGTAGCAACTGACGCTCTTTCATCGCAGAGCTTCCCATGGCTAGGATGTCATTAGCTGGATTTCGCTCTTGTTTTAAATTACGAGCTGCGGGACGCACGGTTTTCGCTTTTCAGTGTCTGTGATCGTTTTCAAGGCATAACTGAGTTCCAAACCAAAGACAACATTAACTGGACAAAATGTGGTGTTACCCAAAATAAGCGTTATCCGCTGTTTAGTCTCACGAACAAAGAAGCCGAAAACGCAATTAAGATATGTAAATCTTTAATATTACTGAAGATGTCATTGTTCTTCAATAGGAATTAAAGAAAGCAAAAGTTGGAAAGTCCATGCAAGCCAAACCCGACAAGGAACATTCAGAGACATCGGACTAACTTGGCAAAATACTTTCAGTTAATTTAAAAGGTATCAGTGTACCCCAAATGACCATCATACTTCGGCGCCGCTTTACGGTGGGACGTTTTACGCAAACCCTACAAAAGTATATATTTTCTGAAAGCTTAATAATTGTAGATTACGATGATATATTCATTAACATAAAAAAAAATTACGGTTTTCCAAATATAGCGCGCTATTTCTCAAAGTACAGAGGTTCACTAATCAAGTTCGTTTCCGGTCGGATTTGAGCGGGAGAACGCGATTAATATCGCTATGTCTTCTTGACACCTTTCTCTAAAAAACGGTGTCGGGAAATTTTGATTACTTGTCTGGTTTGTTTTTGACACGCAGTTAAACTTTGAGAGTTGAATAAAACATGCATTCTCTTCACTAAAACCGTCATAACTTTTGAAAGAAGCAAAAAATAAAAATTCCCCGACACCGTTTTTTAGAGAAAGGTGTCAAGAAGACATAGGTGGGAGCGGGGGGAATGCCAATCTCGTACCCAGAGTCCTCGGGCTCTTTGGTCAGCGGGTGGGCGCCCGGAGAGACTCTGGGATAATGGGCCATTTTCCCACAAAATCTGGGACGGTTTCTGTGCCGGCGCTTATGAAGTTGCAGAATCAAAAAATTCGAATTTTTTCGATTATCCTAGAGTCTCTCCTGGCGACAACCCGCTGACCAAAGAGCCTGAGGACTCTAGGTACGAGATTAGGGGGGGGTGCTGATTCAAATACAAGGATGTTTGCACATTAACTTGAAACTCTTGTCAAAATATTTGTTTAGCATTGGTGTCCTGCTCCTAGACTTGATTTGTCTCTGGAGGCATGCAGTATGGACGATAAACCAGCCAGCAATCAGACACTGTGAAAAAAGGTTGCTGCAAAAAGACCCAAAAAATGTTAGTCGTTCTTGAACAGCTCTCCTGAACGCCTGCAGTAAAAACACTTAAAAATACGGGACTGTTAAAAAAAAACCGAGAGGTTCATTTTATTAACTGAGCTCAAAACTGGGTGATTTGACATTGCCTTGAATGCTAGCCGTTCCCGCCATATCGAGTCACGGTCAATTCGGGAGTCACGCAGCACCCCTATGGAAAACCGATGCGTGACGGAGCAGCTCCGTTGTGGCGACTGCTCATACGATTAGAGCCCGGAGGGAGGGGGGCCGTTACTCCCCTATGTGTCCTTAACGGGGACGTGCAGCCCGATAGGGTATGGTTTTCAGGGTGTTTTGTCTTGGAACGGGGTACCGACTTCATCACTTCCTGTCTTAAACAGGGTATCGCTTCTAATGAAACAAGCCTTTATTTACAGCGAGCAATAAAGTACAAGGAATGCAAATGCTCAAGCCTCACCGCTTCTGGAAAGCAGCGAAGTGTCATTCTGTGGGTTAAATGCAGTCACTGTGTCTTCTAAGTGGCACGTACTAAGGAAACAGCGAAGAAACAGTGCTTTCATTCATTCACGCACGCGCAAGTGGATCCCGAAAATAAAACAAACAAAAAATCTGGACCAGTAGCGGTACCACTGGACGTGTTGCTTGAGCGGTGTACCATGACGAGTCTCCCCGAGATTTCGGCCCGCGGATCGCTTATACCAACCCCCAATTCCTCGCTGCTTTCAGATACCCGTCCACGACAGCCTGTCTGCCCCCGACGCGGCAGTGAGGGGGAGAAATGTCGGCCCCTAGACCATATGTGACAGATCCCTTTCTTACTCACAGCTCAGTCCCAGTTAGGATTTCGAGCAATAAATATTGAAACCGTAACCCATTCTTCCTTCCATGTGGTACGCAAAGGAGTAGCCCGGAAGTAGACCGTTCGAAAAATTTGCGGATGCGTATTTGGCAAAATTGATAAAATGCTACCTTCATGAGTTGCCCCGTCACATTACATCACGCAAACCTCCGTTGCCGTCTCTGAGTACTCCCTGACAGGCTCCAGAGCTACAATATTTGCGTTCATGCGCCCCCACCCCTCTCCCAGCTCAGTTCAATCTGGTAACACAGAAAACAAACATTGGATGGAACAAATGCCATATGTAAATTCGCTTATCCAGAATCGTATGCAAACTTCGATTTGCTCGGTCAAAGCTTTTCAATCGAGTGACCGTCTACTGAGCTAAGTGATTGCTCATAATGCGAGTTTTTATGGATATCTCATTGAGGTTCCCGAAAGGATATTTCGCAATTGCTTTGGTTTGCTTTATGATTGGATAAACCCTTTTTTTTTATGCAAAATTAAAACAAATTGCCACTTAGGCACTTTCGTTTGAAATCCCGTGTTTGGCACCAGCTTCCTTCACTTGCCCTGCGTTCTGATTGGCTAATAAAACCATGCATTACTTCGATTCGTGATTGGCTGCAGAGTGTAGGGTATTCCCTTAACACGTCATCGGCTAGGTTTTAGAACCGCGCAGTTGAAAACGGCTTCACGGCCAACTTCTTGTTGAATTTGAGTAAAACCAGATATAAACAATTCCCACAGTCTAAATCAGTGGGGACGGCTCTATCTCCCCATCCTCCGTTCCCGCGCGAAGATTGGACAGAGGGACATGGGGAAACGATGAATCTTTGCGAAGGAGGATAGGTACACTGTTCTTTCTTCCCTTTCCGAAAAAAAGAACTTTCTCTACATCGATTTCAACGAGCGTTTTCCACGCTTTCGTATCTGCAAATTTTTATTGATTCCGTAAGCTGCTCGGTCACATAAAAAGGAGTAATGGGCAAAGTTTTTTTTGTCGGTATCATAAACATGAATGACTGTTTTGCATCCGATGCTCCGACCGCAGCCTTGCACTAATGACTTCAGATTATCCGTGAATGTCATCTGTTTTTCGTTCAACAAACTGTTGCCTGATAAGATCTACTGAATAAGGGAGAGGTGATAAAAAAAATCGAACCATAATCAAAACCTGTTAGTATAAAGCCTATCAAGATGCATCGTTCATGATGTGTTCAACGTTATGTACATGTAACGAAGGAAAACACGACAGGTCGAAATACTCTGAAATAAAGACATTCTTTTTATTTCACCGAGGAAAGCGACAAGCGAGATTCAGAAGACAGGTGAGGCTCATATGAAAAGAAATTAGATTGAGTCCTTAAGTTATTTTCCTCTATTCCCCAAAATCCTCCACGCCAAATACCGATGCATTAGACTTAACCTTAATAATGAGTTTTCTTCACGTTTCACGAAGAAACCCTTTCCACGTTTCGTGTCGAAGTATATAACATGTCATAAGTGAGTATCGGTGAAATTGATATTGTGCTGTAGTTGAACGAGATAATAGCCCAGTTAACGTGCTCATTATAGAGGAAACGTAACATTATAACCGCTGTACTGCATTCTGCCTATTTGTTTGGGGTACGGTAGTTAAGTTTTTCATCGTGTTAACAAGCACGCTCTTTCAACAGAAAGGAGGAGGAGGTGTCAGTTATGGGCAACTCCAGGGAGGTGTCATTTCTGAACAAAAAATGTGTTATTTCCTGACGAACAAAATGTTTTAAATGGCATAACACTGTGCTCCGTGAAATTTCTCCCTCTCAGATTTGAAAAGCAGGCGATTTTTCGAATTTGCCTTCCTCTCGTGCTTTCAGATCCCCTTCTGGTCTAGTCATCTGACAAGAAAGTTTCATTCTTCTTGAGTGGCGGGAAGTAAGCTTTTTGTTACTGCCATTAAATTCTTAATCGAAACCGCGAGATAGCGCGGCGACTGGTAGTTTTCATCAACACTCATGAAGAACATATGTGAGTTGTCCGGCTTGAGGTCCTTTGTGGCAATCAGTTCTTTGACAACATCCGCTTTCTTCAATGTCTGATGACTGTGATAACTCTAAATAGACAGATAGTCTTTGTTCAATACGTTTGTCAGAGTTTATTATCAATAGTCATCCGAAAGATCCAGTATTTATACAATGATGTCATCAGTGTTATTATTTAATTCTTTACATGTATTCGCCACGTCCCTTTGAACAGGAATTTTCATTTTTCCACACAAATGGATAACAGTTAAGTCTGAGACGTGGCATGAAGCAGTTGTTGCGCTCGTATGATAACGTTACACAGTTTTAACGATGATAATGAGTACCATGTAAATCTCCGTTGACACTTCACAGGATCTCCATCGCATCCCACTGAGTGGTGGCGCGGGGCATGGACTGTTAGTATAGACTTGCTCACAAGCCCGTTGTTCGTTAATTTGAATAACAAAAGTGCTAAGAAATCGGCCTGGAGCAAGTCTACGCTTTGCTTTGCCGGAAAGCGCGCTAATGTGTACAAACGCTTGTAGAAACGGTACCGTAATACATAAAACAAAAGTGCAGATAGCCGGGGGGGTGGGGTGGACTCCCATATATATATATATATAAAGGGGAGGGATGCTCGTCGGAACTTTTAAATTAAACCCCTAAAGGAGACCAATCTGGGCGTGGCCCAGGCTTTTTTAGACCCCTTAAAGAGACCATATTAAAACACAGAGAAATAAAAAATACAGTGACTTTTAATGTGCGCAACCCTAAAGGAGACCTTCACGGCTACATATGATTGCGTTTTGTCCAGAACACCCTAAGTGAGACCAAAATCCGAAATTTACACCCCTAAGCGAAACGACGAGCATCCCTCCCCTTTCTATATGTGCGTCCCCACCCCCGGGGCACATAGCGGGATTGATGCACGTGACTTTTCGATGACTTTCTCCACGTAAACGAGTCCATTGCAACTGCGGCTTCGCCACTCGCTGTTCACCGTAAACTGAAGCGCGACGCGAGTTCTCAAGCGCATTAATCCGTCAGATAGCGCATGCTAGTAAAGTGTCGTCTCCTTGTCGTGTGCTGTTATTAACTTCAAAACGAGTATTCCCCAGGTCTGTCCCACAACATTTTATCGCTGATTGGTCTATTATTAAAAAATGATTAAAACTGACCCTTTATTTAGAATTCGAAGATAACCTCGATACCCCTGACAGCTTTTTTCAATATCACACAACGGTTTGCTCAGACATAAGCTGTTTGTGATGATCGAAAACTGCGGCTGCTTTCAATTTCGTTTCGACCGCTGGGCGGAATACTGTGAATATATCAGTTTTGCTTCCGTTAACTTTTACCTCCCCAGAGATAATGAAAGATTGGTCGTAGCATGCTTGCAGTTTCTTATCTTTGACAACATCCACGACACGCCTCTATTGTGGATTAGCGAGATAAGGAGAAAATGTAGAAAACCCAGGCTGATCAGTAACTGACGTTTGCTTTCAAATGCTGAAGTAATCAAAGCAAGATAGTGCAGTTGGTTATCAGCGTTCGACTTGGTTCGACCTGGATTTTCGCGACTGCGCTCAGTGATCACCTCGATTTCCCGCGCTTGTGCGCGAATCCTGATTGGTTCAACAAATGTTTCCCTTTGCAGGGATTGGCCAGAGGAATTACTTTCGTTTTCGGTTGCTCAGACCGGCTGCCTATACTCGGTATTAATTTTAGAAAGCAATTCTTTAGCAATAATTTATTAAGGTAACTACACGCAATGACATTTTTAAATTTATCCCCCGCTGGGTGAAGAACTAATTATAACCTCCATTTTTGCCGGACGAAAAGCTAACCTACAGATCAAGAAAGCATTCTCAAGTTTATCCCGAGTAGTCGCAGAGGCTTCGATTCTTCAGAAACAGATCTTGATATTTCCGATGTGAGCTGAGCCAGTTACAATTTGACAATTTGAGTTGAACTGGCTTGCATTTCTTAGATGGTCGAACTGAACAGAGCTAGCCGAGTATTTTTGCGTGAGCGGAGGGGATCATTCTTATCTATTAAAATTCCAGTACATAGACCAGAGCGTTGAATTAATAACATTTTGTGTTTTTCTTGCTGACAAGCCACGGATGCTTGACGGATCGTGGCAGAATTACAAAGGAGAGGGAGCCTTTTATCTGCTTGACATCTGTTTGATCAACGATGAATGAAGGCGGTTCGATTTCAAGACGATCGAGGGCACAAAGCAAAATTACCTGAGGGCGTGTCGAGGAATTACGTTACTTTTATCACAAATCCCACAAGCTTAGAGCGGGCAGCAGGGAGTTGGGGGGAAAAATAAACAATTTCAAGCCTTCTCTTTGTAACTTGAAGGTGTCAATTTTTTTGTTTGTATACCTTTCAGTTCTACAAATAAACTCGGCAATAATAGTCTGTTTTGTCGCTCTTTTTAGCTCAACGGCTATGAAGTTATTTTCATGCAATTTATTATTGGATAATTTCCAAATCTTTCAAAGTTTAGCTCTCAGCGAGACCGGAAATCTCTTTTTATTACACAAGGTATCAATCAAACCCGCATAAGCTTGCTGCAAATGTTGCTTTTCGGTCAAGGACTTGTGGTTTGACTGTTTTGTCATCACTGTGGAATATACTAATCAATGATCTTTTCTCAAATTCGCGGGAGCCAAAGGCTTGACCCCAAGAGCCAAAGGCATACTGTAAACGTTACAAGAAACTCCCCGGCTATAGTCAATGTCAACAATATGTTGATCTTTTAGGAACGTCTGAAGCGTCCAAGAGGCGACAGAGCTAAGCTTTCACTTCAACTCACACTTGTTCCCTAACTAACCAGAGCAGTCGTGACAGCATGGAAATCACAGCGACAACACTCTTCCTCCAGGCCATTTTGTGTTTTGCTGACGGTTTTCGCCGCGATTCCAGATTGCATTCGCGGAGGCAATTCCCCCTTTACCAGCACATGAACTCGAATGCCCAGGGGTAGGTGCGACGATTTTGATCTACAACAATAGAACTTAATTTAAGTTAGTGTATTTAGTTTAGTAACGTCGCTTAAAGTATTCTCTACAAACTGTGGACTGATATCGTGAATTATCACACACACTTGTATCGAGATAACCTGCAAGTAGAGTTACAAAAGACAGAAAATCCCCTTGTAGTTTGCCCTTTAGATCGGCTCAGAGGAAGAGAATGGCAAAAATTCTCAGCATTGTTTATCCAGCCCTATTTATTAGTCGTTTTGCTAAGATCTGCCGCTTTCTAGCTAAAAGATAGTGATCTGGGATACATATGATAACGATGTCGATGACTCACGTGCAATTAAACGAGCTGTACTTTAATACGTTCGTGTGGAGGTCTGTGAAGAAACACGCCAAACAATATAACTGATCTAATGAGGAACTTCTAACGAAACCCAGCACGCATTTGGGAGAAGTTTTAGGTTTCCCCCCATCGTTTGAAAGTATGTCTGTGTTCAGTTTAGATGCCTGATCCCTTTGTGCAAAACGTTTTTTTGTGCCAGCTGGAGCGAAGGTTGCAGTTAAGAGTTACCGGCTTAATTTGAGAAGGCTAATTATCTCGTTTAACAATGAAGAATTGACGTTTTCTCTGCCCCAAACAAAGAATTTTTGGAATATTTTACATGCTCAACATACCGCTTCTAGTAAAAGTTCGCATTTAGAGAAACGCAATCATCCTTGGCTTGAACAATGAATTCTTTTCGTTATAGTCGCCATGGAAACCAGGCTAATACGTTAGTGCTGGATCCATCGAGCAAGCTACCGCTGTACACAAATACTGGTGTGAAAGCACCAAGCCCTGCGACTCAAAACGAACAACCTAATAACCAAGCTAGAACCCAGAAAAGCACAGCCTCTAGTGGACAATACTGTATTTACCAGAAGCCTAAACAAGTGACCTGTAATGTTGCCCACATGAAGAGAGTAACGCAACAATACAAGTACTATTGTGGAACGCAGGCTGGAGACAAAGTCTGCACGGGATACAGGTGAGCTTGCCTACAAGATTTATTGCAGTAAAGTAGGTAGAGTACCGTAGAGAGGTGCTACGGTAGTTTGTGGTAGCACTTTGGTGAGACTTTCGATCCGGACTGGAGGTGGGCCGTTCGAGGTTAAGCCCTGTTACCGGAACCTCTTCCTTTCGTTTTCCAATTATTTAGGGCCACGTTGATGAAATCAGGGTTAGCACTAATCCCGGGTAAAAAAAAAATGTGACCAAAACCTATCAATAACGTATTGGCCTCCAACTGAAACAAACCAGACCTTTTGTTTTTTCTTGCTTCCTGCAGAGTGACCTATCGTCCAGAGTATAAGATAGAATTAAGAACAGTGATGACGTCAGTGAAAGACTGCTGTCCTGGATTTACAGGTTCAGACTGCAAGCAAGGTACGCGTTTGCAACTTTACATCACAAACTGTTGCGAATGGTCTCTCTGTAGTTGTTTACGCCTTTTGTGACGTGACTGTCTGGCGCTGGGTGATATTTTTCACTGTTGCCGCGAGGCCTTGAGGAAAATGTTCTCACGGCCTTTAAACGTATTCTATCTTCGTTTAAAGTTGGCCAAGCGGTTAGGGAAAGATAGGAAACCAGTGGCGGTACCTCTGGACCTTTAAGCCAGAGCACTGTACCATGACGATAGTTCCCGAGATTTGGGTCCTGCGGATAGCTTATACCTGCCCCAGATTCAGCCCTTCGCCAGCTTTCGATATGCACTAATGGCGAGAAACGTCGGCCCCTTGATCATATGTGACAGATCCGTTTCTTTGAAGAAGTTAGTCCGCATTAGGGCCATTTATACGGGAGAAAATAAGACGCGTCTTAGCTGAGACGCGTCTTAAATAGGACGTGAACTGTACCATTTATACGTTCGAGTCCTACATAAGACGCGAAATCCTCGTATAAATGGTTCGCGTCTTATTTTGGGTGACTTGTCAACGAAATGACGATGTTGTTGTTGTCGTCACGCATGTGACAGACATGCGCACTTATAGTTCACGTCTTATTTAGGACGCGAAACCATTTATACGAGGAAGTTCACGTCTTATTTAAGACGCGGACAAAATGAGAACAGCGGACAAAATGAGAACAGCCGAAAGTTCTGTTCCAAGATATGACGCGTCTTATGTAAGTCGCGTCTAAAATAAGACGCGAACGCTTGTTTTGTACCATTTATACGAGCAGTTCGCGTCCTATCGCGTCTTATTTTCTCCCGTATAAGTGGCCCTATTGCGTCTTCCATAAGGTGCGCGATCAATTTCTTTGGGTGGGCATTGCAGTGCAGGGAGTTTGCGCATGCTTTAAATGATAAAATAGCAAAAGAAACACTTTTCATCAGCTTGCGTTGTTGTTGACCTCATTTTGCGTCATGTCTTTGAACCAGCCGAGTAGGGAATTACAGCTTCTGTCAGTTGAGTGAATCATTTGAACTAGTCCTTATGCCCAAACCAACAAACAACAGTAATTGTATAAAGTCGGACATTTCGCGACAAGACCCGTCGCGAAATTATCCTATAACGCTTTACTCAGGCCTATAATTGTCTTGTTTCACAGCCTGTTTTAATTGTACGGCGATTCGTCTCTTAGAAGCCAGACTTTCTGCCTTGGAGGGGGTAAGTCGAACTCTAGCGTGTGCTTGGGCCACACAAGTAAATGAGAAGCCAATGATTAAGAATCTTTTAGGTGAAGATTTGGCCATATAGACTCTGCCCTTATAACAACGAGAAGGGCCTCAAATCTTGCGCAGATTCTTCAGATTTGGAAAATCAGGGATGAAAAAAAGAGAAAACCCAGGCAGTTTTTGTCTCAATGGTTGTGCGATCTCTCAATTGCTCCCCCCCCCCCCCGAAGCGATGAATGTGATGAATCGAGATTTATTATTAAGGAGGGGGCGTTTGTCTCTTGCAAAAGATGGACTCATCCATAACCTAAATTCTCAGTAGATACCCAATATATGAGAACCTTTTCTAGGCTTAGTTGAAAAATGTAGGTTTCTTATATGCGGCTTTTTTCTACACCGTACTTGTCAATTTCCCTGTTCCTGAAACTGCTGATTCTGTCGTGTGTTTCTTTACAAAACTGGTAGTTCATTAGATTATCACAGATAGCCCAAAACACGTGACTTCATTGGCAAAAGCGCGCTCTTGAGAGCAGGTCTTGGCATTTTCTTTTATTAGTACGGCACAAGGCAACGCCCATTAAAATTGTTTTGTGATGCGTTGAGCAGTATGTTACTTCTCTTGTTGAAATATTGAACGTAAAGAAAAAGCTGGTAAAGCCAGCCGAAATGTTGTTCACAATTCAGTGAAATGTATCATTCTACGTTGTATCGGATTCTGCTTTTCTATTTATAACTTTCTTTCTATATTACGTCGATTAGATAAATAGTTTGATTCAACGTATACGAGCAGGATCTTCGTTCCTGGTTTTTTGCTTGAACATTATACAAAATCAAACTGTGTTGTGTCTTCTTCGATTGTTAAAGACTAACAATTTTCTCTTTTGTCGTCTACTGTATAGAAATCTCAAAAAGCTCCTTCGTCCGTGGTATTCAAAGACAGCTCAATCTCGAGAGGTCCCCCGGGATTACGGGGGCCTCCCGGGCCACCCGGACCACCAGGTGGGAGGGGAGAATCCGGGGTCATAGACCTCCGGGGTCAATAGTCAGGAGGTTATTTCTCTCTGAAGTAGGCCGAGCCCATACATATCCTTGCTGGCCCCAGTTGTTCAAGGCTTGGGTAACTTTATCTGGTAGATAAAGGCTGGTTTACACGCTACGTATGGTCCCTCCGATCTGTCAACCCGATAGTATCGGAGCGCGTTTTGAGTCACGATCCTATGGCCCGGTTTTGATTGACATGGCGGCTGCTTGGGAAATTTTCGGTCCGACTTGTTGAAAATCTGTTGCATTGCAACAGGGTTTTGGAATCGGTCCGATTTTCATTTTATGAATCGGCCGGAAATCGGGTGTCAAAATACAATACGATTCGTGCCCCGATTAATTTGTCGGGCGACAAATCGTAGGGTGTAAACCGGCCTTGAGTAACTGTCCTCTAACTGTGAAAAGATCTCCGTAAATACACAGATCATCTGCTCAGCTAAATACATCAATGCACAAAAACCACGACAAATGTTTTACTGGGAGTGTTTTAAAAGCTGGATGGTGGCTAATCCATCGGATAATAGGGAGTTTACGAAACGGCGACGACGACAGTTACGAGGACGTTATTTGAACACAAGTTCGCGTTTTTGGTATCACCACACAACTATTTCATGTGGTTCCGCATTTAAAATGTGTAGTAATTGTCGAAGAATTAAACTGGCATCAGCGGGTTAGAAGCGTAGAGAGAGAACTGAAAATTCATCGTCATGGGCTAACGTCTTCGGCGGAACCTTAAATTTGGTCATTTCACGTCGTTTTTAGGAGATAACGGCAAAGAAATGTAACAGAATGTAAAACGCACGTCCAGAGCGCGCAGAGCCATTGTTTTTGCTTACTAAACCTATTGTTTTGTGGCGTTCTCGTTGCCGTTGGCGTCGTCAGGCTAGGGAGTTAAAGTAAAGACTAAAAACTACAGGATAACAGGCTTAACGAGGAAAAACACTGGTCCTGCACGCTCTGCACGTGCGGCATGCATTTTAGTACATGTCCTTACCGTCGTCTGCAAAACAACAACGTGAAATGACCAAATTTAACGTTTTGACGACGGCGGGAACACGCAACGGTGAATCCTTCATCCTCTATCTTTACTTGAACGCCGTTGCTACCAATCCAGTCATAGGATACTTCGCCCACGCTTTAGAACGTGAACGAGATGGAATAATAGTGAAGTGCTCACCATAGAGCAAATCTATATTTTGAAGCGACGTTTTCGTTGGCGTTGTCATTGCTAAACTCCCTACTGTCGTTTGGTAAACTGCGTAATATTAACCAAGCTTTAAACAACTCAGTAGGTCCAGACCTCTGCTCTAGACACGAAAGTCTATTGTTAACAAAATCTCACCGCGAAGTGATGCGTTTAATTATCGATGGTGACACGGGCGAACTCGGAAATAAACCCGAGTGCTCCGAACCGGAGTCGAACCTATGATCTTTCGATTACTAGTTCCGACGCTCCACCACTGACCGGTAAGGTACACTCGTGGGAGCTAGGCCATTAAATCTTCGCAAGCAAGCTCATCTGTCTCCAACTGAAAGAGTTACAAGGGATTAAAAATTGCATCACGTATCCCATCAAGAAGTTCGTTGTAACAAACCGGAGACTAACGTTTTCGGAGGGGACAATTCAGCACGGGGCCCTCCGATTTACAGGCAATCACAACCAGACTCCGCTAAACTTTGGTGAGTTTAGATTCACATTGCCATCCTGAAATACCCGTACCCGTTCAATTACGCGAGAAGCGTTTACAAGATTATCTATTGATCTTAAGAACATCAAGCCATTTTCTAGTTTTCGTCAAAATATCAAGAATTTTATGATTGATGGTTATAATAATGTTATTAATTCCTGAAGTTTTGTAATTATGTTATCTTTAATAACAGTAGAATTTAATTAAGTTAAGATGATTAAAGATAAGGCTTGTGTGGACTGGCACAACTGGTACAACGGTTGAGTGAAAATTACTGACAGTGGTTTTTTTTTTTACTGAAATAATTCATAGTTTGGGGGAGAGGAGTGAATTAAGGGAATTCCCTCTGTTCTTTCTCTTACACCTCGTGAATTTACTGCACAGTACTCCCCATTCCTGAAACTGATTTCACTACGCCTATCAGTTGAAGACAACAACGCCTAAGCATACGCTTTCACAGCGTCTTGTTTTCATATTTAAAAACACCGAATTGTATTTCCTGAATATTCTGTGTGAGTTTAAATAGGAATTGACTTGACAAGATTCGCTTTGCTTTTAATCCCTAGGGCAATCCCAAAGTTCCCGAGGCCTAAAGGGAGAGAAGGGAGAACCCGGCGACCCGGGTACGGCGACGCTAATAAGGGGTAACAGAGGTCTCCTGGGACCACCGGGACCTCGGGGACCTGCTGGATCCCCCGGTAAAAAAGGGGAACCAGGGCTTCAAACACATGCACCACAAGGTCCTCCTGGACCTCCTGGACCCCCTGGAGAACCTGGACGCCCGGGCATCAGCTCCTCGGTAAGCATTAAGGCCGTGGACTTGACAAACGGTTGATGTTCACAGACAGAACTTGCAACATAATTTCACGGTACACTTGTCAATGATCTTTTACGTGAGTCACTTGTCATAGCCGGTAAACATTTCTGGCTCACAAGAGCTTGACACAAGCCTAGTTTTAGCACTAGTATAAGAGGAGCGTTCATTTTTGTTGTTTATGGCAGTCAAATGTAAGAAACGCGTTTGCTGAAGAAGGGACTTGTTGTTTTGGCGAGGTGTGACTCACCGGACACCCCGTAGGTACTGGCAACCTTCAATGACAAGGCTCATATCCCAGCGCCTTGGAAGGGTTTTAAATTGCTCCAAAAGGTCCCCTGACTGGAAACGTGACGGGGAATGTGCTGAAAACCAAGAAGGCATGGAATACATCCGCGCCACGCATTCCCAGACCTTTTCGGTTTCCATATAATGTTAGCTCAGTGCATTATTTGTCCCCAGCAATGTTTTCTTTTATGGTATTCATGTGTTTCATGTGTCCTCGTGTCTTCGTCACGCTACACGAGCCTGGAAATGGTTTAGTTTTCAGTTGGTGGACAAGTTTCGTTATCATAACAAGTAACCAGCTATATTTTATTTTAGCCTGACGATTTGACAACATTGAAAGATCAAATGAAAATGCTGACAGCAATTGTTACGGAAATGGAAGAAAAAAGTGAGTAGAGCATTGAAAATTCCTTCCTTGTCAGTACTATCATGCAATCAAACCGAAAAGGTAATTAACTCGACACTGGTAATCTCGGCAGAACATTACACATCATCATCACCATCTTCATCATCGCCATCGTATTTTGCATCTTTCTTTTTTTCTTTTCTTTGTTTGTTTGTTTTTCGTTTTCCGATTGTACGACAAAATGTAGTTGTTAGAAATAACGTGCTTGCAAGTTTTAATTTCGATGTTGTTTTCTATAGAAGAGTCCCTAGAAGGCAGTTTTACACTCTCCAGGCCTCACTTCACTATGATAGAACATTGAAGGACTCGTGCAATTACCTCTATGTTTAAGTAATAAATTAGTATACCAAAAAGTCGTTCCAGGAAGACTGTTTCCTGTTCTTTCAGCGTCAGGTATTGCCCGCAAAGTGCTCGTTTTTAGCGCGTAAATGAGGAACAAGGCCATCCGTAAACCATGACATTAAAACCTATTGACGGACGTCTTTTAATTCCTCTAGTTTCCAGATGTGAATGTACAGATGGGATAAGCCGGGGAGTAGCAAAGAACGCCGATGTTACCATAAGCCCACCCACTTCCCGGAACAAGGAATTAGAGCCAACGACTGAATTGCAGCTATTCGCAACGCCCGCTCGCTGAAAATATTTCCTGGACGTTAGAGTTCTTTAACGTACTTAGGCAACGCCGACGTAACAAGCCTTGTCAACCTGACGTACTCATTGAAGATGTGTTATGACTATCGCCAAGTTGATTTGTTTAATAAAGTGGCTAAGGTGGCCGATTCATAAAGCTCAGAATGTTTGCCTTTCTCTCGCGCACAAACAAGGCTCTGGTACCAGCCGCTGTTTACCCCGGACCCGAGTGAGCTACTGAAAATTTGAGCCCAGCGCACAAAATGACGGAAAGCTTCGAAATATTGCGGACTTTTCAAACTCCCTTGGAAGATTGCGGTTTGCTTGTAGTCGCCGAAGTTTCGTAATTCGGTTTTCCTTGCCCGTGTCGTAACCAGATTTCCTTCGGCGACGGATTTGTCGAGGTAAGTTCCGACGCCATCTTGGACCCCAAGCTTTCATTTCACGTGAGTTGGACAATATCCTTGCATGATTAACCAATCGCGTACCCAGAGTCCTCGGGCTCTTAAGTCAGCGGGTCGGCGCTGGGAGAGATTCCGGGATAATGAACTCCATTATTCCAGAGTCTCTTTGCGTTTTTATGGACCTCAACTTCGTCTCGGTCCATAAAAACGCAAAAAAAGAGATCTTGGCCAGCCATATCCAGCCATCTTGACCTCACGCTTAGTGAATAACGCATATTTCTTAGTCATAAGTCTCGAGCGTATATATAGCCGAGCACAAAGTGTCTGCTAATTGGGAAGACTGCAAATCAAATCAATCCAAATCAATTCAGATCAAATCTACTGTTGTTGTCGTTGTTTTTTGAGGAGAGGGGAAAACCAGACAACCTCGTTCCCAGGACCTCGGCGCGGGGCGGGAGGAGAGGTCTTGGGAACGAGGTTGGAAAACCGGAGTACCAGGAGAAAAATGCCTCGAAGCAGAGTAGAAAACCACCATACTCAACCCACGCAAGACGCCGAGGCCAAGAATTGAACCCGAGACACATCAGTGGAGGGCGAGCGCTCTCGCGGCTGCGCCAACCCTGTTCCCCGATTACCCCATCCGTTTTTATACGTACAAATCCACAAACACTCATCAGCGATCTTTAGATTGGAGTAAAAGTACGAGTACGACTACGAGTTTTTCGTTCCAAGCATGCGCAATTCGAAAAATTTCGACCTCCAAACTCAACACGCGTGTTCACCACGTAAAATTCATATTCATTACAAACAACCTCGTTCCCAGGACCTCCCCAGAAACCAAGGAAGAGGTCCTGAGAACCTGGTTCCATTGCAAGCGGCGTTACTCGTACTGTGTCAAAAATGGTACCGTAAGGCGAGGATTATTTAAAGCTTGCATGTGAAGAATGCATCTCGGAGTTGTTCCTAACAAATGCCTTTCCCTGTATTGATAAATGTTACTTGTAACTTGCGCTGTTTAAGTCTTTAAACAAAAAGATTTACAGTTGTCTGCACAAAGAAAAACTGCAAGCGACGAAACACGACATTCAGGAAGAAAAACACGAGACGAAGTACAATTGAGGCTACGACGTCAGAATAATTAACAGTTCAATGACAATGTTATCTTTCAACAAATATAAGTAGCGGTACATTGAAAAGAATATGAGCACCGATTAGAAACCTTAATGCCTGTCTATTGATAGTGATCATACATAAATTGATCTGAGATAGAGTATAACCCTCGTTCCTTGTATTACCTTCCATTGAACATTAAAAAAAATATATCGGAGTACTGTGACGAGAGTTTTGAATTCAATTAGTAGCGTATCGTATACAAATGTTCCTAGGAATTTTGACAAAGTGTTCATGCATCAGTCAATTGAAACCATGGCTCCCGAACCCCGGGACATAGCGGGAAATTTAACATCAACCCGGTAATAAAACACCGCTGAAATCCCCGCCCCCAGGGTTAAGTAGACTCTTATAAAAGCCCCATGTAGTTAGGGTTTGTTGGTAAAAATTGACATTGTGACGCGTGGCGTGGTCTCAAAAGATTGCTACTTATGTTGATCAAAAAAACTTGGGCGAACTCATTTCAAGTAATCAAATGCAAAACTAAACTAAATCGCGTCTTAGTGCCCAGGTTTTTCCGCGCCTAACGCCAGCTGCCTTAACTCGCTTTTGGATTCTCTGATTTTGTCTTGTGATTGGCCGAGTGCATATTTCCTTCAGAACGTGATGAGCTCTGTGATTAATTAAGTTTTTTGTTTTTGGACAATCAATTGAAAACCGCTCTATTAGGTTGTACCGTGCACCCGACAATAACAGTATATATTAAAGGCAAGAACTTGTTCACAGCGAACTCAAAAATCCAAAAGTAAGAAAGAAGAGAATTCGTGCGGGTTACACTGTTACATAGACTAGAAATCGCGCTGTTCCTTTAACATTTTGTCATTTTTAGCGAATGCGCATGAGCAAAATCCGTGTGTTCCAACGTGTGCGTGTAGATGAAAACGGAACGCCGGGCAATTTATACTGTGATTTATCGTAGCATCTCATGTAATGATGTATGGTGCCTTTGTTCGCCAATTAATAATATACATGCAAAAATGTCACCATGCTGAGAGAATGTCAATTAATCCCAAACAGAGCAGAAAGTTGAAATTGAGTGCAAAAAGTTGAAATTGAGTGCAGAAAGTTGAAATTAAATTTTTGCATGTATATTATTAACAAGTAATCAAATGATTTCGAGTGCAATTTGGAATAAAAAAGCACTCGTAAATTTTTCAAAGACTACAAATTGCACTCGCCCTACGGGCTCGTGCAATTTTTTGTAGTTTTTGTAAATTTGCTTGTGCTTATTTATTCCAAATTGCACTCGAAATCATTTGATTACCTATACAAATTGCATCACTTTTGTTTGCAACAGATATCAGGCCACGTGTAATATATTTTAAATCGTGTTCTTGAATTGAGCATTTGTGCACAAGTATTACGCATGTCGAATGAAACCTGTGTTTTTGTAATTGCAAGTTACAATAAGTCGGTAATAAAATCTAAGAATGTTTCAGTATTAATCTTATTGCATTTTTATTCACTTGTTTTACTGGGCCCGTATAACTTCGCTGTATTAGTATCACCCAACTAGTGGACTAATGCAAATCCTGCATTTTCATTGGCTACGCTACTAGAGGACTATTAGCAATAGTCCTCGAGTAGCGAAAAGCGTGACGCTTTCTTTCGTTTTATTCCCAAATAAATCTTTCTTCAACTTGCATTTGCTAACTTTCTTATTGCCTTTTCTGTCCGACTAGTTGGGTGATACTAAAACAATTAGACCCTTCGCCCTCGAGTCGAGGGCCACGGGTCAATAGCCCGCAAGGGCTACGGGTCTAATTGTTAATTAGGATGTGAAATGTGGGTCTGTTGTGTCTCGCCGCTTATGTTTTATACAAAAATTGTCTCCTCCTTTCTTTTCTTGGTCAGTACTGTACCAGGCTTGTGTTGAGCCTCAGGGTGTTTATCTAGGTCCATCGGACAATGGCTTATCTGTCAATCAAAAGAACAATGTTCCTTATTTACGGTCACCAACACGATATTTTCCACCCAATCAGAAATAAACTCAAATTTCCCTGAACACCCGTTCTTCTTGCTCAATATCCGGTAAAGGTGATCCGTCCCGCGCTTGAGGTTGGTTCCAAATTTTATCCCGCCTGGCACTGGTTGTATGTTTTCCCGCCCTTGGGAATTGCCCAACCTCGTTCCCAGGGCTTTTCCCACGTGGGGAAAGCCCTGGGAACGAGGTTGGGAATTGCCGCGCTTAGTACCGGTGGCAGTTTTCCCGCGCTCAGCGGTTGTTGCACTTTTTCCCGCCGTTTAGAAGTGCTTGCAATTTCCCCGCTGTTGGAACTGGTATTTCATTGCGTACTCACCGGACTTGCGAGCAACGTCTGTTTGAGATCATAAAACACGGCCGAGTCTTCCTGGGTCAGGAACGTGACGGCAACTCCAGTTTTTCCTGCTCGACCGGTTCTACCAATACGGTGAGTGTAGGCTGGAAACAACAACAACAACAACAAAAAAGATGCGAAGAAAATCAGCGTTTATTAGATGCACTGAAATATAAAGAAGTATAAAGCGATCGGTGTTAACAAAAAGAAACTCCTTCAGAGTTAAAACTGCGGGCGCAAGACATTTCTGAGTTAAAGGTGAACCAAAGATTTTCAAGGAAAGTAGTAGCATGCATTGGTGAATATCCGATATAATTTTTTAGCGTTGTACCCACCTTCGATAGACTTGGCCATGTCATAGTTTATGACAATCGATACATCCCTGGAAAAGCAATTGAAGATACACTGAGTGAAAGTTGAAAGCACTCCCTCGCACCAAGGCAAAAACAAAGGACGATAATTATCCAGCGCTGATTGTTCGAAGCACGATGAACGCCGATACAGGTTCAAGTCCTTGATAACACATGCTTGGTTCACAGTTATTTTACGATCACAGACAAATGGGCTTCGAACAACTCGGTCTTGAATTTAATCGAAATATCAGAGACCACGTTTCGCGGAAGATAATGTGCTAAATAAATCACTGAATTGATTCACAACGTACTTGATGTCTATACCACGGCCCGCCACGTCCGTAGCCACAAGGATATCCTTAGCCCCTGACTTGAGACTAGACAAAGCAAACTCTCTGAAAAAAGAAGAAGCACGGTTTTCATCACTTACGGCCACAAGACACAAAACAAATGCACAGGCGATTCAAACTTCCAACGACGACTTTCAATTCCTACCAGAGCGATCATGGCATTGTGCGAGATTGCTTGCCAAGCAAGCGCTCTCGAACGATCGAATAGCCCCTTTCGTGAAAGCCCCTTGTCAAGTTTTAAAAATCAAACTCACACTTTCAAAAAGACAAAACTTCAAAAGACAGTACTTCAGAAATTCAGAAAAATCTCACTTCAAAGAAAGCTCGTATTTGCCGAATAAACAGAACCCGTGATGAAGAGACTGTAAGACAAGGAAGCAAAAATAACACTTTATTTAGTTTACCTCTGTTCTTGGTTTCGTCCACCGTGAAGGGTTGTGGCGCGGAACTAGACAAACCAACAAAAACGGTAAAGAGTAGAAATAGGAACTAAACGCACAAACTACGCAACTTCGATACATGATACACCCCGGCGCTTGCAAACAAAACCAACACACAGATTTGAGATATCTTGGATATAATAATGAGCGGCACAGCAAAGAAATCTTCCTTGGCTTCAATCTTCGACACCTGTTTGCGTCTTCACATATTTCAAAGGACAAGAATAGCAACAGCTAAAAAAGAAACTTACGCCCATTTTTTCGAGGGACTTCGCTAGCACGTCCGCTCCCTGAAAAGAGAAAGAGATTGTCGGATGACCTCAAAAAACCAACGCGAAAACGGAAGAAGTCCCAAAAGGGGTAAACCGAACATTCCGCTTATTCAGGAATAGTCCCCAAAAAAATGCAGCCTCGTAGCAAAGACGGCACTATAGGTTTAACACACACTACATTTGTTTTTTGTCGTCCTCTGCAAAACAACAGCGTGAAATTAACTGACTACATTTTAGAAGATCTTGTACGGAACAGTGTTACACTTTCATTCTCTTTCCTGACTTCAAACCCGTTCAAACCTTAGTTCTCCATGAGTTGTCTACTAGATCACATAAACAGGTTGCGAGGCTGTAGAAAACTGTCAGTAAAACAGATTTTCTGGTGTTTCACGAAATTCTCCCAACCAATACCAAAAATATGCCGAGGGCAGCAAGGAGAATATGTAAGCCGACATTCGGCAACTTGCGGCTCAAACGACAGAATCTTGCTCACCTTCTTTTGATTGACAAATATCATGATGGGTGGATCGAAGCCAGCGTTCAAGGTATCTAGCAGCTTCCTCCTGTCAAACAAAACACACAAAGGCTGTTCAGCCAAGACTTTCCAGGACGGCACTATAGGTTTAACACACTCTACCTCGTGAGTGATCGCAATTCTTTAACGAAGAATATACGATAATGTTAGACAGTACTGAGATTGTTTTAAAAATAAGTTAAGAGCCACATCTTTTTTCGAAATGCATATATTAAGTTTTTAGAGTCTTTAAAAATTACAATAAATATCGAATTAGAATATTCATAAATCTCTTTTGAATTATCATATTAGACCTTTAATAATTAAGATGTAAGATGACTGTTTTAGGTTTCATACTTTAGTCTACATGTATGTACACTCTGTAAAGCGCTTTTGGACTATTATGGAAAAGCTGCTATATAAATAATAAATATTATCATTATCATCATCATCATCCTTATCATTATTATTATCCAAGGTGAAAAGGACACATTGTAAACCAGGCTCCAGTCGTTCAAAGGGAGGTTAGCGCTGTTCACTGTATAATTCAATTGCTTTTGCTAGCGCGTATCCACTCGATAACCTGATCCAGCTGTCGACAATCGAAGCCAGCCCCAAAGGCGATTGCTTGAGGTCGTTTGCCACAACACAACCAAGACGACGTGTTGGCAAGAGAACACGTCAAAAACACTGTGCTCATTGCTGTGCCGTCCGCCAAAGCTAAGTAAAAATATTCAAGCAATGTCAGTTCACAATGAATTACCTCTTCTCTTGTTCTTTAACTATGTACACCTTCTGTTCCACCCTCTCCACTGGTCTACCTATCGGCGACAATTACAAAACATTGCACCACCGTCAAGTTCCGCTCATGACACCTGAAACAATCGAACTAAGACCGCTAACACCCACGTCTCCTACAGCACATATGTCGAGAATAATGGCCGACCTTCGCCGTGTGAGAAGCGTAGGGGAAAATAGAAAGACTCCCGATTTTCCCGATTTGTTTTCCCACTTTTCATTAGTCGGCAAAATCTAAACGTGCGGTAATACAGGCAACATTTTCGTTCAAC
>BLFK01000874.1:1013787-1025806 GCA_014634185.1 Astreopora myriophthalma
AACAGTGAAACAGACGAAGGTTAAATAAACTATATAAGCCTGAAACACACCACCATTTACCCTACATCAGCGTAAAAGTTTTACCTCTTTCTCGCACCTTCATGCCCTGTGAATCACTGCTCGAGCGAATTAACCAACGACAACGGCAACACCTCAAGGCAAAACAATAGTGGTGCACGTGCGGTGTGCGTTTTAGCCATTTCTTGGCCGTCTTGTCGCCTTCGCCGCAGACACACTAAACCGCTGCTAACCACCGTCTTGCAGAACGTGAAATGACCAAATTTGTAGTTTTCACGACAGCTTAAGCACACAACAGTCGACCTTTCATTCTTTATCTTCACTTCAACGCCGTTTCTACCGGTAATGCCAGGGGATACTTGGCCCACGTTATACAACGTGATCGACGGGCCCGAATAACCGCGAAGTACTTACGATAGCGCATAAGTTGATATTTTGAAGCCGAGCTTTTTGTTGTTGTTTTTTTTGGCGTTGCTGTCAAGTTCTCGATTCATTTTTTTCTTAAATGTTGAATTTCCGAGTAAATTTGAAATAAGCCATTATTTCTAACGCATAGTCATAGAAGTTACCTTGTTTTAAGATCGGCGCTTCCCTTTCATTTTGGAAACGATAGCGGAACCAACCAAAACTTTCTCGTTGATGTAGCACCACCGTTAACCCCTCGCTAAACGACAAGCATTTTCGTCCAACATGGTGTTGGATGAGGAACACGTTTGACCGTTTGGCCACCTGTCTCAACATTACGTTTTATCAAGATCAAACATTTTCATCGAACATTTTGTCTTGCGAGTAAATGTTTGATCGTTTTGGCCACCCTGGCCAACACAGCTCGCGCAAGAAGTTGGACGAAAATGTTTAATCGTTTGGCCGGGCCTTTAGACGCTCACTCTATGATTTGGCTGATATACAGTCTTTTTGACCAACTGTGTTTTACGATATTGTTGAATAGATCGTTTTCACATGACGTCATAGCGGCCATGTTGATGTACCTAAACAAAGAAACGAAGGTTATTCTAGCGCCCCAAAACGATCCGCCGGGAATTGAACTCCATTTTTATGCAAATTTGTGCCATCGTTTCAGTAAATCAATATGGCCGCTGGTCACGTGACCGTGAGTGAAAACGATCTGTTACGAACTGAACGCGTGCTTCAACGAACTACTTTCTTTACATACCTGCCTGAACTTTTCTTTTCCCATGTAAGCTAATAATTTCTCTGGGTCCTCGGCATCCTCTGAATCGGGTTTGACGTTGCTCACCGGAAGATGCTCCAAGATCTTCTGAACTTCCGGTTCAAAGCCCATGTCAATCATGCGATCGGCCTACGACGATATCACGCATTCATCTCCGGTTTAAATACACCAAACTGCTGTGTGTCAAAACTCAACTTAACAAATTCACTTCGACGACAAAGTAATAGAAAGAAAAGAACTGTTCTCTTGAACCAGTGTTTAGTCCGTCTCACAAACTCTAAGAAATCTTCACAAACCTCGTCAAGAACGAAGTAGGAACAGCGACTGAGTACCAGGTAGCGATTTTCTGTAAAAAGGAAGAAACTAAACTAAGAAAACCATAACAATCATCGCAGGGACAAAACGCAGTTCACGGGTCGCAGGTCAGTGATTGCTTTACAAATGCTGAAACAACCCTAACTCTTTAACTTTGTTCACGCTTAAGGTTAGCCTCAATGAATGCTTATGATTGTTTTAGCATCGGTAAAAACGACCTGTGACTTGCGTTTTATACATACCGCCACACCAAGGTCGAAAAAAATGTTTTAACAATTCATCAGAATCATTTTTGCCAGAACAACATCACCAAGAAAGTAATTAATTTCAAACACACAATGATTTACCAAGGACGTCAATCAAACGGCCAGGGGTGGCAATGACAATCTGAAAAAGGAGGAAAAGTGTTATGAAATGTTCAGCCTGCCAAAGTCCTAAGCCAAAACAAGCAGAAAATTCTTTTTCCTTGAAATCACTTGGTGATTATGCAGGGCACAGTGTTCCCATCTTTGATTAATGCAAAAGGATTCAGAATGGAGCGGTTTTCAATCGGTGTCGTAATTCGAAACACAAAGTAATTAAGGAGCCAGTCACGTTCCGAAGGAAATAACTCATCAGCCAATCACAGAACGAAGTAATTCACAAGTTGGTTTTACTATCCAATCAGAAAGCAAAGCAAGTAGACGCAGCCGGCGCTAAGCGCGGGAAAACGAGAGTGACTATGACGCAATTGGTTTTAGTCTTGGATCTGATTGGTTCAAAAAGTTCACGAAAGTTTTTCGAGCCAATCACAGGGCGAACCCAAATCAAAATCAAAGTAATTTGCACGATTACTTTCGACACTCAAACTGCTCTAAGGGCCGATTTACACGCTAAAGACAGGCCGACGGCACGAATTTTTTCATGTAAAACAAACCTACAACTCGCTTGTGACTGTCGTGTACGTCACAAAAAATAGATGTGGTAGGATTTTAAAACATGTTTTAAAACTGTACGACAGTCGTAAGCACAGTTTGTGCTCAATAGAGAGAGTTGTACGCGGTTTTTTACGTGACGTGAGCAGCGCGCGCGGAAGAAATCGCATACGACAGTTGTAAGCAAAAGTCGTACCCTGTAAATCGGCCCGAACGAATTTACCAATAATTTTTCTTCACACTGAAGGCAACCCCAACAGGGCAAGTTGCCATGAGGCACTGGCACAAAATGGTTGCTTTGTCCACACACTAGGCACCCAAATTATCATTGTGTACACATAGAGCAGGTGCTCACTGCAAGTAAAGGGGCTATGTCACACAGACAATAAAACATCACAACAACGACTTACAACTGTAGAGCAACAAAAAAGAAATACAAGAAAGCCAAAGAAGTGCATGGATGAGCAGAAAAAGGACAAGATTGAAACGGATTGCATTTAGATAATCTTGAAAAAAAATCGCGCCGACTTTTTTCAAGTTTCATATTAATTGCCTGGATAATGGTCATTTTTGCTTTTGAGTTTCATTTTAGCATTTTCGAGTCAAAGACTCGCAATTAACTAAAGGTTTGTCACAGTCACTTCAAAATACGGTGACATAGCCCCTTTAAGCTGGGAAAAGCGGTGAACTTTGGAAAACACGTGTACACGGCAAACCAGTTCCCATTTTAGTGCCCAAGTACAAGTAATACTCAGGTATCTGCACTGTGCCTTAATTGTGGCATGGGTACGAGAAAAAAGGGTGTGTTCACATTAGTGCCCAGTTAATAAGCACACTCCGGCACTGAGCCCTGAAAACGAGTGTGAACACACTGTTATTCTCAGTTTACCTCACATCCAAGTCTCAACTGAAATCCTTGATCTTCACGAGACAGCTGTGGTTACAGAGAAAATAACTAATAAACATCGTCATCACATTTAGTACTTCTGAGCCAAGTTAATGAAGGGTAAATGCTAAACCACAATAAAAAAACAATCTGTGAGTTTTAACCCTTTAACGCCCGAGAGTGACTTTACAGATTTTACCCTGGCTAACACCAGACGATTTTACTCGTCAATGGGGTACCCCTTGGGCAGGATTAATTATAATTATTACCATTACCGTTATTGTTACCGTTACCATTATTGTTACCGTTATTGTTACTGCTACCGTTACCGTTACCGTTATTGTTATCGTTATCGTTATCGTTATTCTTATTATTCTTATTATTAATCAGAAGTGACATAAAAATTTGTCACCGATCTCTCCAGAGAGATGAAAATACAAAACTGTTGAACTTAGTCTCTCAACAATTTTGAATTTAGTAGTCTCGTCAGATCTATCCCCACCAAGGTATTGATATTAAAGGACACACCCAAGTCTAGGATATTAGACCATTAATATCAATATTAATATCATTAATATCAATACACGTAAGTTGCTTACTGTCAATCACGTAAGTTACTTACCCCACCAATAACGGAAACTGTCCTGATGCCAAGAGGACGGCCAAACTTTGTGGCTTCATCTTCAATCTGGCACAATAAAACACAAGAAAAACCAATAAGGGGGTAATTTAGCAAGATTTCGCTATGAGTATTTTGTCGGAAAACGACGCTGAAATCATCTTTGTATTCCGATAACATCGAAATTCTCAGAGGACTTATTTTTGGGAGTTAAACTTCGCCTTCTTATTCCGGGATAAGCCAACCGGACGCACCCTTACGATTCCCATTTTTAGCTTGTCACAATCTTATTTACCTGTTGTGCCAGTTCCCTGGTAGGAGCTAAGATGATAGCATATGGCCCTTTGTCTGCATCTGCATCTCGTTCGATCTTGGGTAGACCCATGATCCACACCAACAAAGGAATTAAGAATGCAGCTGTTTTACCACTACCTTTACATGGAGAAAAACAACATTGAACATCTTCAGTACTGGAAGTGCAATTTTGATTAATACGCTAAATCAGGATTCGTACTCTTAAGACAGGGCTCGAGACCAACGGTAGCCAACTAGCCACAGACTAGTAAAAAGTCCATTTTGGCTAGTGGTTTTTGCGCTTCACTAGCCATTTTGGCTAGTGAACATTTGTGAGCACTGGAGGCCCAGTTCACAAAACGAAATTGAGTCAAAGCGTGCAGAATTTAAAACATACACTATCATATATATAATTTATTGGCCCAAACAAGAACTTTAAATTACTAATCAAAACTGCGAAAGAATGGTTGACTTTTTTGTTTGTTTTTTCCCTTAGTAAAAAGCGATGAACGACAAATGAACTGCTTGTCGCTAATGATTAGTCATGCGTGAAATCAAGTCTGGGAGAATCTTTTGTTCACTTTACAGTAACAAATGTCAGCGTCTGGCTAGCGAAAAATTTGTTTTGGCTAGTGGATCAAACCTGTCACTAGCCAGTGGGCTGGCAAGCTGAAAAGTTAGTCTCGAGCCCTGTTAAGAGGTTTTCAAATTCCATGACTTTCCATGACCTTTTCCTTGACTTTTTCCAGTTTCCGATGACCTAAAGTTAAGCTGCCACTTTCGAAAATTGTCAAAATCGTCTTTGTTTTCGCGTATTTTCTGACATAACTTGCCTGCATTTTATTTTGTCCTCGCTTCGACATCTGCAATAATCTACCTACCACACACAACTCTTAAGTTTCCATGACTTTCCGTGACCAGCAATTAAATTCCATGACTTTCCAGGCCTGGAAACTGAACTACTTAAATTCCATGACTTTCCAGGATTGCCACGACCCGTACGAACATTGTAAATGGGTACAAATCCATGTAACTTCATTTGCCTGATACTGTAAGCTTCAATAACAACCAATCTGCTGCGATCGTTAACTACAAGGCCAGGCTTTGTTCCGTAAAAAAGTCTGGCAAAATCACCCGAAAAGTGTTGCAAAGCACAACTGAGTACAGTGTACGTAAACATAATAAGATGTACCACATTGTATGCAAATACTACTTGATTATCCCGTTTGCGCAAAATGAGGCTGACCTGTTTCAGCTACTCCAATAATGTCCCTATTCTGGAGACCAATAGGAATGCCTTGCCGTTGGATTGGCGTTGGCTCCTGCAAGGAGAGCACAAATTCTCTTTGTTAAACTATGGGTGCATTTTTTTGGGACTATTCTGTCAGTTCCTGCCTATTCCGGTTTACGGTTAACGGAAGAACAGGAATAGCAGGAATAACAGGAATGAGGTTTTCCAAAAAACACGCGTATTCCGAAAACGGAATGCTTCCTGCAGAGGTGACCTGAGAACTAACACTCGGAATAGTCTGGACACATTCTGTGTTTTCCGAGTAAACCGTATTAATAATATTAGAATATTAATAAACTGTTTATTCCGTTCATTCTACCCTCGATAGCAGAATGAACAGAATACTATTCCGTTTATTCCGAAAACGGAATAAGTCCCCCCAAAACGCGTAAACCGACCATTCCATCTATTCTTACTCGGGAATAGTGCCAGAAAAATGCACCTTAAGAGAATTGAGCATTACAATCAACTTTAATTCAAACACCATGCAGCACAAGCTAAATTCAAATTATGGAAATTAAGTGGCAAATGTGTTTATTAAGATGAAAAAAATCAAAAACGGTGTGTGCTTGCTTGCAAACTCTTAACCCTAAATTACTACCATTTTCGAGCTACCGTGAATAGCCAACATTTTTGCACATTTTTTTAAGCGCCAAACATATCTCAGGGTCGTAACGAGGTATATGGGATCAGGGATCAAAGGCCAAAAAAAGGGTGGGATCTGGGATCACAGCCCCGGGATCTGGTATCACAACCCCCTGGATCGGGATCAGCGGTGTTTTTCATTGGATCAAGAATCAGGCGTTCTGGATCAACAAATTTGGTGAAATAACGGGATCAGCGATGAAAAAATATACCTCGTTCCGACCCTGATATCTCTTTGTCTAGACAAACCGCTGCATTTATTACAAGAACTTGTTTTGGGTCACAAATCAGTTCTGTCGAGCGATACAAATATAATATTCAATTTGAACGAACGGAAAGGCTTAACGATGGAAACTAAACAATTTGAAACAATGATACATTTTCAGTGGAAAACAAGTCGATGCGACGATTTCTCAATAACAATCTGTCTTGCCCTGACATGCCCTACATGTAACTGAATTGCAGAAAAATGTGACGCGAACGTTATTTGGTCTAGGCAAACTTGACTGTTTGGAAGATGAAAAAATGCAGAAAAAAAGTTAGCCGTTCACGGTGGCTCAAAATTACCTCATATCCCAGGTTGTCGACGATATTCAGGATTTCAGCTGGAAGAGTGCTTTCCTTCCATGATCTCAAGGGGTATGGAATCTTGCCACCTGCAACATGCCCAGAAATGAAGTTAAAATGAAATAATTAGCGAAAAAAAGCAACGCGTACATACATGCCAATTCAAAGCAACAAAATGGTGGCTTTTTCCCAAGGACAGTTACAAATAAGGATAAAAATGAGTAATATTAAAGATTGACGTTTCGATAGCTCCATACCATGATTTTCAAATCAACAGAAGCAAATTTCGTGCGTTTGTTATGCAATAAAAAGCTTTTAGTTATTAGACAGTTGGAAATGTCTTTCCAAATTGTTGAGGTAAGCATCACAGCATTTTATGCCGTTAGGTGCATAGTGGAAGGTTGCAAATAAGAGAGATGAAAACTTTTTAACACCATGGCAGTACCTTTAGTGGAAATAGAAAAGTCTTCCCGCAAGATTCGCCAATCTCTGTCGGCCATCTCCTCCAAAGATTTCTTACTCCAGTGGCGATCATCGTAAGCACGTTGTTTTTCCTGCTCTCGCAGCTTCTTTATTCGAGTCCTGAGTTACAACAAACCAAAAATAGACTCTTTAGTCTCTAGCATGCAACAAAAAGGTCAAATTCGTTGAGGACAGTGGAGGAAAAAGCTCAAAAACTAATGACATTATTTTGTCAAGCGGAATGTTTCACAACTTACGCCTCCTGTGTCTTCTCCTCATTTGTTCGTCGTTTCTCCAACATTTCCTGGTAAAACTTGCCTGATTCTTTTTTCTGCCACTATGAGGTAAATGTAAAGAGTTTCCTTTCTTTTTCTTACATCACTGACACAGAGAAAAAGCTCAACATGCCACTTGTCACCAGACATATCAATAAAATTTATAACGATCCTGATATATCGGAGTCCATTCACTTTTGAAATTTAGTAGTATATGTAATACGTTAAAGAAAACGACAAAACTTTTAAGTTTGTAAAACATGTTTCGACAGAAACTTCTGTCATCTTCAGTTAATTAAGGTACAAAGCGTTAGAAGTTGAATTTATACGTAGGAAAAAATGCTAATTAGGCTAGTAACAACAGAATGTGCATAAAACGTGACAATGTGAGAATTAAAAGGATAGTTTTAAGTTTACATGATGTAATTGTTGATTCAAAGAAGGTTGCATTGTTCTCTTTGAATATGAATAGCCTCTTTTATCTTAAGCTGGAAACTCGTAGAGGCATGATCTAAAATATGGAAACTGTCTGCTGAACATAAGGCGCGACAACGTTCAGAATTCTGAAGATGTTTGAAAATGTGAGAGGCCCTATCACTGACTAAACATGTTTTACAAACTTAAGAGTTTTGTCGTTTTCTTTAAATTTCTGACTTGCCTGCTAATATCAAGATATATAATATTACAGGTATAAAGGGAGTTCATGACATATGCCATGTAAATTTTATACGAAACTGCTTGCCAGTCGTGTAACATACATCTAGTTGTGTTATTTAATTTCAAAAATGTTTCATCACAGCTAATGTTGAATACATGTAAACTAAAATTGCACTGAGCTTGTTCCAAGTGTGTCCATGGTTACCTTTATATCAATTCCACCAATGTGTCCTCTTCCAAACAGCTGTATCTGGTGTTTTTCCATATAACTAGATAACAACAAATACATATATAAAGACCCAAACCTTTCATAGTACTAGCTACTACAATAATCCTTTCACTTCCCACATTTTGTCACTTTGAAAGTGGTTTTGCATTGCAATACCAACAACGTAACATGGAGGCGGCATGGCCAAGTGGTTAGGGTGCTGGACTTGTAATCCAGTGGTCCTGCTCTGATCACTTGCTGCAATTAAGAATTGCTGAAAATTTCCTTTGTCAAATGGAATCTTATGGTATTTTCTACAGCAATGGACTGCGCCATCATTATACTTGTCCAGGACAAATTTTCCAGGATTTTGGCTCAATGGATTGTGCTTGGTCTCAATGAAAATGAAATGCCTAATGAAAGAGGCGACTGGTGGAATTTCCACGTAAAAGGTATAACGGAATGGCAAATTTTCTGTCTGACTGGTCCATTCAAAAAACATGGTCCACCTCGAAAAGTTGACTGTTTTTGTTTTTCTGAAACGTTTCCCATTGGACCAAATTGATCCATTCGTGGCTTGGCATTTGATGTTGTCACTTACAGAGGATTGTAGTCAATGGCAGTGTCTTCTCCTGTGTCCCAGTCAAACACAAACTTCCTGTCAGCAAGGCGACGGACCTTTTTCCGCTTTTTTACTCCACCTAAGTACCGATCCTGAAATGTTCCAAAAGAAAAAAAAATCCATGTTTCTGGTCAAGTAAGTTTGATTTGCTTGATTTTGTTTAAATCTTGAAGTATAACAAACCTCAACAACATCCTATCAGAATCTTTGTTGCAAGGCACTTAAATATATCACACTATAATAATAATAGTCTCATTTACCAGGGCCGTAGCCAGAAAAAAATTATGACTGAGGCAAAGTCCATTGTTAAATTCTCTTTCTAAGTATTTAGGGTGTTTATTTACGACTTTATTTAACAGAACACTTTGATCACGGATTTAAAAAAAAATGACTGAGGCAAGTGCCTCGGTTTGCCTCATACTGGCTACGGCCCTGTTTACTATAATTATTACCTCAATCCACCTTTTTCCACACTTTAAAATCAATAAATTAAAAGAAAATGGCATATACCTTAATAGCTTGGACCTCTTTGTCTTGTTCTTTTTCCTGTTCAAATAGCAGAAATCTAATTTGAGGTTGACTGATTTGGTTGAATTTCCCAATGGAACACTTTTTCAACCATTTTGGACTGAACTACTGTCACAACTGGGTATGCATGTAGTACATGAAATGGTACCTGGTTCAATGGGTCACATAATACAGTCATAGAGTGTCCCCCTAATTTAGTGACTACTTCATGTAATACATGCATAGAGTGCCCCTAATTTAGTTACTACCTTATGTAATACATGCATAAAGTGTCCCCTACTTAAATTACTAATTGATGTATTACAAGCATAGAGTGTCCCCCTAATTTAGTTACCACTTCATGTCATACATGTGTATGGTGCCCCTATTTAGATAATACTTCATGTAACACATCCACAAAATTTCCCTACTGTTCCTACTTCAATACAAGCCGCAAGGGTTGTAATCTAAGACAGGTCATTTTGCATGTTAATCACTATCAATTGACTGACATTCACATATAATAAGGCTTCCAAAAGCAATGTTCATATTCTTTTCAACATACCACGGCTTATATTTATAAATACAGGGAAAAGTATTTGTTGAGAACAACTCCTCATGCTTCACATGCAAGCTTTAATTTAATTAACCTTATCCTCTTGTTTGAGATATATGGTACCATTTTTGACAGCAACACCATTCGTAGTACTACACTGAGTATCTACATAAGCTCTTAAGTTTATTTTTCCATATAAAAATTGTAAGGAAGATGATGGCTGTTGACATCCCACTTGAGTGCCTCAGAGTGTCTTGTTTTATCTTATGATCCCAATAAATTAATGACATGTCATGTTATTTATTTTAGAGAATTTGCCTCAGAGTGGGCGTCACAATAAACAAAATTCTGACAGCGACAAGCAACTTTATTTTACTGCTTTATGAAGAGCTTTGAAATGGGAAATTCAGACAGGGAACGTGGACACCCCACCACCCAATTACAACTGCCCTACTATATGCAAATAATGCTTAAGCAATAGAGAACTTTTTCCGTGTTTACATAGCCTCATGTAAACACGAGGGGCGTTGGGAGAGTTTGAGACAGTTATGCAAACCCTCCACCGCCCATGTGTCTCACGTTTGAAAAACTGTTGAGAATTCTCCTAACTCCCTGAGTGTTTTGATGAGGCTATGTAAACATGGAAAAAAGTCCTCTATTGCTTTTATAAAAATTTTATAAAAGCAATAGAGGACTTTTGAGCAAAAATAAAAAATCACCCAAAATGTCAGTTAGGACGTTTATGCCCGGAGCCCTTCAAATGATTTTTCAGTTTCTGTTGATTACATTAGCTTTATTTTGAATTAGTTACGCAGTTCCTTGGAAACAATGGGACAACAAAACAGTTTGGTGTTGAAGGGTTTCAGAACAGTCCTCTGTTCCTTCAACACCTTTGCTTCCTCGTATTTTACTGCGCTTTTTTTGGCACGCATCTGACACGCAACACGCCACGCTAAACAAAAAGTTTGGAGTCTCTTAGTGTGCACAACAAAAGCCACCGTGACATCTATTGTACTACTCATTAAATATGTGCATATGCCGTGTTGTATGTCACGCTCAGCGTGCCATGTCATGCACGCATGCCCGTGTCATCACCATTTTGTTGGTTTTCCCGTGGACGGTCAAAAATATTGATTGAAACAGATTTTCTTGATACACAGTCATAATTCCTACCAGCCAATCAAAACACATAACCAATCAAAATTCACATGATCTCACAACCGTGTTTACATACTGTCATCTAAATATGGCTATTGACCAATGAGAGAGTGCATACCATCCTAATTATTTTATAAAGGTAAATATAAAATCAGGTTACAAAAAAATATGAGTAATCATTTTTTTCGCAGTGCAGGAGCGGGCTGAATTCAACAAATCCTGCAATCTGATTGGTTCCGGGAGCAGGCAGAATTTTCTCATCTGGCCCGCTCACGCCGGGCAGAATCGTTTGCATGCGTACAGCCCTAATGCTTGGGTCACAAGCCTAGGTCGGTCCATATTGGGAAAAACTGTGCCCTCTGTCTTGAATACCAGTATCCAAGACCTCAGGCACAGTTTTTCCCAATTTAGACCTCCCGGCTGGTGAATAATCCCTATTTTATTTCAACCCATGGTAGTTTGATTTGAAATTTCCTCTATGGTATTTACTGTCATAAAATGAGAAATAGACATTACAAATCAAACAACTGGTAAGTTAAAATAATTTTTAACCAAAATTAATTTTTACCGACAACACAGATACTTGAATAATTACGAATGCTTCTACCCCCTGTAGAAATCTCATTACTTTATAAGGAAAAGGAAATGCCAGCTGTTAACCTGTAAAAAATAAAGATGTAAACTTTCCTACCTTTCGCACCTTTGCTTTCTCATTCTCAGCCTAATAAGCAAAAAGATAAGTAATTAAGAAGGGAATGAAAATAGATGTTTCAATAGGAGTTTACGAAATGACTACAATGGCTACGAGGCGGTCATTTAAAAATATACCATAT
>BLFK01000874.1:1025816-1033316 GCA_014634185.1 Astreopora myriophthalma
GGGGGGGGGGGGGGGGGGGGGGACTATGGCTTGAACTGACCAGTGCACTATGGCCTTTAATTATACATTGTAGTCTCGGCTCAATCACAAGACAGCCATGCTGTAGGCCATGGTATAAAAAATTTTCCTCTAAAGATTGCAATGCAACCCAAACCTCAGTTTTCTTCCTTTGTTCCTCGACTTGTTGCTGTCTTCTTTTCAGTGCTTCAATAGCTCTCTGTTCTTTTGTCAAAAACGTTGGCTTCTCCTGGGCCTTCTTTTCAGCTTCTCGTCTTGCAATCATTTCTTCAAGTGAGAGTGGCTGCAGATAGAGAGTAAATTCAAAGTACTTAAAAGTATGCCTTCTGAGCCAGGTTCCTGAGACCAGAGGAGAAAATATTAAATAAATGTACAACTAAGGGGTGCTTTGAGGTATTTTAACTGTCAGCATTGCACACATGAAGATTCCCAAGGATTGTGGCTTATGATGGATGAAGATATGCTAGTTGCTTGCCAATGGAGGAAAGGACAACTGAATGGAAATCAGAGTCCACGGTAGGAATGATGGAATCCAACCCACAACCTCTGTAACACCAGTCAGCTGCTCGAACCACTGAGCTACAGTCATGTACAACAACTCCTGGTGTCCTCCTGGTGAGCTAGGTTGTTTAGCTACAGGTTCTTATACAAAGTGTCCACTGGTCAGCGGGCTCGACAATGTTATGGTGGATGAGTTTTAAATTTTCTCACCTCAACTTTTGCAGTCTTCTCTTGTTCCTGCTCTTCCTCTTCTTTTTTATCATCATCAGCTCTGTTTTTGATGACACAAAGTTAAAATATAAATGAGTTCACAAAGACAAAGATGTTTATGTGTATTAACAAACACAAAGGAATTTCAAAGGGAAAAATGAATGGATGGATGAATAAACAAACAAACGAAAATGAATCAATGCAAAAATTAATGAAAGAACAATGAATGAATATTTCCATTATTAAAAGTTAATATGTCAAAAACTTTAATGCCAAAAACTAAAGGAAGGTGACGGTTCAAGTAAACAGGACAAAAGCAGCAGAGCTGCAATGGACAGCACAACTTGAAACAGCAAGAATGTAGCCTAGTTTTCCACTAGATCAAATGAAATGATGATGATAAAACGATAGTAAAAAGGTCAAGTCACACACAAGTGACAGGGAAACATGTGGGACAGAACTTATTGAAGTTTCAGAATTATATATATTTAGCAACTGAGATTGGTACTACACCCCTATGGGTGGGGCACTTATCTATTGTAGGGTAACCCCCTTCCCCAGCCCCCCAAAGAAGCATTAGATAGACCGAATTCATAAATGGCAGCTAATAAATTATTCCTTTGTCTTGATGCTAATTTTTCTCATTAGCCCCATCTTAAAGTGCTCAAAACTTCTTTTCACTTTTTGCATGATAATGGGGCTAGTGAGGAAAGTAAGTATAAAGACAATTTAAGAATAATTTAATAGCCACCATAAATTTATGAATTCAGTCTACTGCCAGTACCCATTTATACACCCAGTGTTGGAAATCACACTCACTTATATTAAGTTAAATATTGCTTTGAAATTAATTTGTGTGTACGGAGAGCCCTTCCAAGGGTTAACTCACAGCAAAGATTGCTCAATTAAGGAAGAACAACTATTTACAGCATTGTACACCTGGGTGAGGTACACAAAGAGAAGCAAAATATCTAGCTGAAGGAAACAACACATGGTAGAGCTGCTAGTAAGGTCAACAGTATTGCCACGTGCTAGTCGCTACTTCAGTCCAGTATCACTAAACTATTTACAGAAGACAGCATGGACATACACATATAACTTACTTTGATTTTTTGCTGTCTTTAGACTTGTGAGGTGATCTAGATCTGAAAAATAGATGGTTGTGTTTTACTGAGGACCTTGACTTATTCTCAATCAATCAATCAATCAATCAATCATTTATTCAACCCTATTGCAGTAACAACTGAATTACAGGGGGGCGGTCACTGTAGCAACAGCAGTTAAATTGTGCGCGCGTGATGTACGCCACTTAACGCGGCATGCGCTTCAGCAACAAATTTTGCACGCGCAACATTGCACAAGTTTTCAACAGGTTTCTTATTTAAGCTGTTTAATGCTCAGTTTCTAGACTTTGCATCCTTAAGAGTACTATTCCTAGTTGTTGGAAGTTTCTTTAACGTGTATTCAGTTATGTAAGGCTTTTTCATGCGTATTAGTTTCGCGTGTACGCTACTGTAATCTCTAGATCTTTCAAGTAAGTTCTATGGTGTCGCAAAAACTCACGCATAAGCGCCGCGACACCCAACTACCATTATAAAAGGTTAGTTTTATCGTTAACAAGATCAGTTGACGCAAGATCTGTTAATTCACCATAAGTTAACAAGTTTCTCCAAGTTTATCATTGTTCTGGTGATCAAGGCAGCACCAAGGTAATTATCTTTGACGCTCTTTTAGTTTGTTTATGTACGTGGTTTGTAGCTTTACTCGCTTAAGTTCAATTTCATCGCTTATAATTGTAAATTTAAGATTTAAGGCTTCAGTTATGGTCAAGTTGTATACGACATCGTTTTACCGTTATTTGTAGATTAACCTTAATCTTTTGTTACTTAATCTTATGTAACTGTTATTAATCTTTTGTAACTTTCGAAGCGTGTAAGACATTTTTATATCCTGTTATTTTCGCAATCTTATTTTGTAATTTATTTGTATCTTTTATTTTAGTTCTCACGGTGTTCATAGAGTTTTAAAGAATTTTAATAAACATCAGTTTGTGAACAACGTCTAACCAAATCACTGGAGCAATAGTCAAGACACACATTTTGAAATTTGACAGTCACAAAATCATTAAATCTTTTGCATTTGCCAGCAGAGGCATGGCACGATTGTGTGAGCCTGAGCGTAAATTATAACGGTGGTAATGACCCATTGGAACCCCGAAAAAGACTACTAAGTGTTCCTGACAAATGACAGTTCGTGGCCAAATTCACGCATGCTTGATCCATGTTGCCTATCGCTAAGAAGTTCAAGGTCAGCGAGATGTAGTGGGTCGCTATAGCAATGATTAGAGAAGACGATATACAGAGCTTTTCGCTGGACTTGTTCTAAAAGGTCACTTAAGTAGGCTGGAAGTGCCGCCCATACAGGAGACGCATATTCGAGCACAGAGCGGATCGTACTGCGACATTCTGGAACACGGTATTCACTCAATAGCACTGTTTTTAGGATACAGTGCATGTAACAGCATTTTAGCCAGATGGTCATGTGGACACTCCTTTTTGGAGAAAAATTATTATTTTAATTTTTTTTTTCTGGGGGAGCATGCCCTCAGAACCCGCTAGGGGATGGAGCCTTCAGCCTTATTAAAATTATTGGGCGTCCAGTTCTCAAACTTTGTCTAAAAGGGTGGCATGTTAAATGAGCTTCAACATGCTGTTCTGCTGACACATTGTCACAAAATTGGGAAGGGAAAAAATCAAAACTGGCAAAATACAAATTCCAGCACTCAGCTGGATGTACAGTATATGTATGTGTTGTAAGTAAAAATAATTAGTTCAACCTAGTTTGATTTGAAATTTTCTTTGTCTGGTATTTGTTACAGTAAATGAGACAAAGAACTTTCAAACCAAACTTAGTACAGTTGTACGTTAAATAGTTTTGACTTGAAATTCATTCTTTAATGCCAACACCTGCATGATGAGCAGAACATGTGTGCAACAACAATGGGAGGCACCATCCGTAACCATCACGGAAATGGCAAAGTTATCAGCTGTGACTAATGTACTCATCAATGTTAAGCCCAACAGTGGGGGGTGGGGGCTGCCGAGGGGAATTTGGCATTTCCATAAAACTACATGTACATGTAGGGTCAAATTCCTCATTCCCAGGGCACCCACTGAATCTCAAATTCACCATCCCCAGGCACCTATTGAATGTCAAATTCTGGGTTCTCTTGGCCATGTGAAATTTCAGACCCTGGGGCAAAGCGTATGTGTCAAATCCCTCCCCAGGGGAAGCTTCTCTGAGTCAATTTCTCATGGGTAGCCCCCCTGTGGATTAACATCGTTAGGTGCAATTTTGAGTATAGGTGGTTTGCACGATACACATCATTGCCATTGTGTTGGTTGACACAAACAACAGACCCAGGGTGGAATCCGTGCAGGTTACACCAAAGAACTTGGGCGTGAGGTTTCAAATTTCGGCACAAACTGGCGTATGAATATGACCTGCCTGGCGAACTGGAGTTGGCATAACTTGCCACAGAACAAGAGTTCTTTGAGAATCTTCGGCGTGGAACATTCACGGATTCCTCCGTGGCTACAGACTCCTCCTTAGATCCTTTTGTTTCATTCAACAGCATTTCTGCAATTCACCGTTGTTCTGTGTCTCAAGAGATTTGTTGAAAAGCACTTACAGGTCACTGATGCCCCAGGGGTAATCAGAACAATTTCCGTACAGCTCCCTACATTAATTACATATATGTTATTTGCCGGCCGGGAGGTCCGTATTGGGAAAAACTGTGCCAGAGGTCTTGAGTACGGCCCAAGGCTGCAGGCAGAGGGCCGTACTCAAGACCGAGGGCACAGTTTTTCCCAAAACGGACCGACCTAGGCCGGCAAATAACGTGTTTATTTTTTTCTTCCGTAGAGTACTTTGTAAGCAGTTTATGTGTTGAATTTTCACTGCAGCCATTTTCAAACCTTTTCTTGAAGAACGTTTTCCTCATCGAGATAATAAAATTCATTTTCGCTATGATAGCAGTCATTATCTGAATCCATAATTGTTTGCTTCTTAGACATTTTACGTTCGTTGCAATGAAAAAAAAAACTGCTGGAAAAGATGCGAAAGATGGAAAATTAGTAGCGGTCCGTACGCGGGGTCCGGATGGGAAAATCCGGACCGCTGGAGCGCGCGCAATTAGCCAATCAGATTCAAAGATTTAGGATTCTGGACCGCTCAGATGCTTGAGAAAAAAATAAACATGCATATTCCTACTAACCCTCTTCCAAAAAGAACGAGCGCGAATAGAGTTTTGCAAGGAATATGCATGCATGATGAAGTAGGGACCTGTACGGAAATCTTGCCGAGTAATCTGTCAAATTGCTGCATGATCTATGCAACTCCGATCGGCACTATAGTTATTGTTGTCTAATACTTGCCTGGACCTCTTGCGGCGTTTTCTATCTCTATCCTTATCCCTTCTCCTATCTCTGTCTTTGTCCCGTTTTTCTCTGTCCTTGTGCTTGTCCTTATCCCTCTTTCGTTCTTTATCTCTGTCCGACTCTTTGTCTCGGTGTCTGTCTCTATGCTTGTGTCTGTCTTTTTCCCTCTCCCGATCTCTCTCCGCATTTTCCTTCTCCTCTCGCTTACTCAATTTTTCAACATCCACCTCCATCTTAACTTCGCTTCCCATTTTTGATGACTACACAAAAATCGACCAGTTTCCTTTAAAAATACTTCGAAGCATTTACGGACGCAACACGGTTTCTGGACGTACAATTCAATATGGCCGCCGCTTCCCATGATTCTTTGTGCCGCAAGTTCAGCGCACGAAAGGTCTAATGGGATGGATTTTACAGCGAGTCGACAAAGATGGCGTCCATAAACAGTTATTTGAAGGCTTTTAGGCCGATTTTAATCATGATTTTCTTGTTGCTTCTCGGGTTTTTGACATACGTTACTGCTACGGAAGAGCCTGATGACAGTGGGAATGATTTTGCGGAGTTCGAAACAGAAGGAGATGAGGATGAAGAGGAAGAGACGGAGCCGCATGAAACAGTCGATCACGATGAAGACGAAGGTTTAATCAAGTTATTTGTGGCTTTTATCTCGTATTGCGATCCTGTGTTAGTTAACACCAAATGTTTGGGTTGCACTTAAATCCAGAGGGGTAATTTGCGTTGAAGTACTTTCTGAAAATCGAGGATCTGCCGCTCATGCAGCAGAAATAAATGTCTTACAATTACCTCGTACACATCTTTCATTCATTTTCAAACATTTTCTATAATATAATGACATGGTATGGAAATGTTTTCGGAGGTTATTCTTTCGGAATTGATATCGGGTGATCATCTTGCTGATCGTCGAACCTCTGGTGCGCTTTAAGTTAATTTTTACACTTAAAGGTGCGCCGCAGTTCTCGCATTTGCCAATGCGGGCTGAGTGAATTTATTGATTTCACGTGGTCATCCCCCCAGAGTCTATTGGTATGCCAATGAAATGTTATTTTTTTCCTCTCGCCGAGCGACCATTGAGTTTTGGTAGGTGCATAAACTTAAGACTTAGTTGAGGTCGATTTTGGTGATTTTCATGACTTGAAAGGTCGACTTATACATTGAACACCGGAAAATACGTTACAAGTTTCCGTGCAAACGGCTATTGTTGTTTCTTCGAGAGATAAATCGTTTCCTCAAACTTCTTAGAGTTTGCATATTACGTTTCTCGATGCTCGATCCTCGATTCTCGCGTCTCGAAACTCGAACGTCTCGACGTTCAAGATGCACGAATCGAGTTTCGAGGATCGAGTCAAGACTGTCAACTTACTTTTGAGCGGTACTGTACCTGTCTTGGGAAATTGTGTCGGTTAATAACAATCTCCTTCTCCCAGTTGTTGTGTGTCATGTCCATGCATTTCAATTTGAAGTTCTTGGTTTTAATATGTAATAGGACCGGAATTTTTTTCTTTTTCTTTGTTATTTTGTTCACATCACTCAGGATAGGTAATTTCATAACTTAATTTCCATGCATCACTCGAAATTTGGCTGCAATTTCACAAAATCACCAAATGCACTAAAAAGGTCAGTTAGGACGTTTTTGCTCTTAGCCCTTCAATTACATGTATCTTTCGGTAGTCAAATCCAACAGGGATGCACACAGTGAAGTCAGGCAGGTCATACTGTAGCAGGGCTCGAGACTAACGGTAGCCAACTAGCCACAGACTAGTAAAAATTCCATTTTGGCTAGTGGTTTTTGTGCTTCACTAGCCATTTTGGCTAGTGAAAATTTGTGAGCACTGGAGGCCCAGTTCACAAAATGAAATTGAGTCAAGGCGTGCAGAATTTAAAACACATCATATATATAATTTATTGGCCCAAATAAGAACTTTAATTAAATTACTAATTAAAACTGCGAAAGAATGACTTTTTTGTTTGTTGACTTTTTTGTTTGTTTTTTCCCTTAGTAAAAAGCGATGAACGACAAATGAACTGCTTGCCGCTAATGATTAGCCATGCGTGAAATCAAGTCTGAGAGAATCTTTTGTTCACTTTAAAGTAACAAATGTCAGCGTCTGGCTAGTGAAAAATTTGTTTTGGCTAGTGGATCAAACCTGTCACTAGCCAGTGGGCTAGCAAGCTGAAAAGTTAGTCTCGAGCCCTGACTGTAGAATATGTCCCATTAAATTGGCCAGTCCTAGCACATAATTATGTTTACAGTAGTATCTGAGAGATGTAAATGGTGAGCTTTATTTTAGTGTCAACTGATTTAGCATCAGAG
>BLFK01000874.1:1038316-1042615 GCA_014634185.1 Astreopora myriophthalma
AGCACTGCAGGGGCATCATGGCATGGAACAAAAAAGAACAACTTACATAATTCTACATGTTCTTGAAAAATTAAAGGACTGAGGTTGAGAGCTGTCTTTCCTACATGTATGGAATCTCAAGTCTGTACCTTATCTAAAATGGAACTTTATATTGGTTGAAATAATAACAACAATGACATTGACATTGACACTGAGACAATGGTCCAAGCTCAACTTATTTAAAAGTTGCCTTTAGCGACCTAAACGGAAAAAGTGGTCGCCAGGCATGAGGTGTTGGTCGCCAAATTAAAAAAAGACAGTTTGTGTAATATTACATGAGTGGTAATACCGCTAACCATACTGGTTTACTGCTCGTCTTTGAAGATAATGGCTGCCCAGCCTTGCTGGTGAACACAACATTTCAAGGCAGAAATCCAGGGTAAAAGTGGCGAATTACCGTGAAAGAGGAGCATAATTAATATTTTGTGCAAATGTTTATCTCACTTCAACTTTGTAAAGGTTATAAAAACACTACGGCTTAGCAAATGACCGCCAAACCCAGGTCGCCAAACTGGCGACTTTCGCCGCAATCTAAGTCGCCAACTTTTTTTTCTACTCGTCATGGCGACCAAAACGGTCGCAGCTTGGAGCGCTGTGAGACTGATGCTGACATCAACAAGGATAATCATGTGACAGTGACAACAACAATTAGTGATTCCAGACCAAAAAAATAAATGCTCTCAGCCTGCCTTGGCAACAGGCAACTCACTGCTTCTTATATCTTTTTTGGTTGAGTATTTTAGATGACAAAGAGAAAAATTATTTCTGCTAACTGTTGAACTTTACTTTTCTTTCAGACAGTGACAGTGCACATGACAGATGAAGAAATGGACAACTTTGTTTTTGCGGTTTTGCCAAAAAAGACAGCAGCAAAAATGCAGAAGGAGCTGCAGGATCTGGTAAACCACCATTTTGAAACTTTGGTAGAATTTACTTTTGGTTTCTCATAATTAAATTTTGCTCTGAGTGGATTGAGGATGACAATGTGGTCATTAGGGACCTTAGGATTTATGACAGCGACGTCAACTGCTGCACCACAAAACAATTATAATTATGATTGGTTAAAAGTGGAAAAATAATCGTGCTGCACATGCAGCACACATTGTACTTCTTATTTTTGTGGTACTCTGCATAATGACAACGTGAAATCACGAAATTTGTGGTTGTGACGACAATGTGTGCATGCATCAGAGAATCTTTCATTCCCTGTTTTCACTCAAACTGCTAGTACCAATTTATTTTTAGGATACTTCTCTACTGTTGTAAGAGTTAAACAAGGTGGAAAAATTGCGAAAGACTTAAAATTGTGCAGAGTTATATTTTGAGGTGACGTTTTCCTTGATGTCGCCATCGTAGATGTTAAGTTCTCTATTGCCGTGGAAGGAAATGAAGGTGTTGTTTGATGGAGAATGTATGAAATGTCACGTAATTGAACTGCATGTGGATACGAGATGTTTCTTAATGAGAATTATCATGGCAGTTAAGGTAGCAAGCTTAAAACCTTTAGTCCCCAACGGGTCCCTCAGTGACAAGTAAAATCGTCTGACGTTAGCTGGGGTAAAATTTATAAAGTTATCCTTTTGAACAGACAGAGAGGTGGTTAACCATTTAGTCCCCAAGGGTTCCCTCAGTGACGAGTAAAATCGTCTGGCGTTAGACAGAGTAAAATCTTTAAGTGGCACTCTTGGGAGTGAAGTCTCACTTGGGAGTTAAAGGGTTAAGGAGTGGATGAAATTCAGTCTTGAATGGGACTTGACCCCATGACCATGTGACTGCACTGCTCTATCAACTGAGCTGTCAAGTCAACTGGGAGATGGGTAATTGTTAGTTCGTGTTATATCCTGTAAGCGTTGAAGGTTTGATGGAGAAATACATGTGTGAAATGTTACACACTGTACATGTATATTTAAACTTTGGATGATGACAGTGGTGATGATGATGATGATGATGATGATGATGATGATGATGATGATGATGGTGATGGTTATATGGTAAGGATCATGGTACTAATGATGGTGACAATATTGGTAATGATGATAATCGCAACAGTCAATCGATAATGGTGATGGCCATCGTGGATGATGATGATGGTGGTGGTAGTAGTTATGGCAAGGATCATGGTATTAATGATGGTGGTGACAATATTGGTAATTTGATCATCACAATAGTGAATCAATAATGGTGATGGCAATAGTGGATGACAAGGATGATGATGATACGAATGGTGGTGGTGGTTATGGCAATGTTCATGGTATTAATGATGGTGGCAATAATGGTGATAATGATGGTCACAACAGTGAATCAGTAATGGTGATGGCAATGGTAGTAAGGAGGATGATGATGGTGATGTACCAATGACACCAAAGACAATAATAATGAGGATGATATGTGGATCCCAGTTTGCTGGGCAGTTTTCAATTCATTATGAAGAATACAGCGTGCTTACGATGCTGCATCCCATATCAGTAAAGTTCATTTTCGTCCTCATCTTTTTTAGACATTCTTCTGCCCTGAGAAGCGCAGTGGTGCTAAATATGATCTCCCTGCTTCCTATGTTGTGTTAACTGAATCAGCTGAGGCAGCGAGCTCTATCTTGTCACAACAGGTATCATCTGCACATACATATATTGTAGTGCCAGTGTATTTTCACGGATGATGATGGCATATTGGTTGGGGGGGCAAACACGCCTAAAATTACAGTGAATGTATGGAATTTTGGTCGACTATGAACCTCTGCAACTTCACCACGGATGCAGTTTTTTGACAGCAAAAGAGTGTTTTAAAAGGCATTTTACTGACATTACTTTCATGAAGTATAAAGAACAGATTCAGGCCACAATGACCGTAAACATATTTTGAAGATTTCAAAATTTCATACAAATCCTTGTGATCAAAATTATGTAAATTGCCACGAAAGAAGAAGACATGGGAAAGTTTATAATTCCAATTTACGGATGTCATACCTCCTTTACTGGCTTAATCTTCTGTTGGATGAATGATATCAATAATATTAATAAAAATAGCAGCAAATGTTGGAAATCAGCGTTTTCATAGCAGTGTCCCAGCGGTTCAAAGTCAGACAAAATCCCATAAATTCACTGTAAATTTAGCTGGGTTTGGCCCCCAACCAATATGGCATCATTAACTGTGAAAAGGTCTATTAAAAATTTAATACCATGAGCCCACATTGGATACAAGGTGGTAAATAGATAAGGAAGCACATTGCTTTGACCAATTTCATATCCAACAAGGGCAAATGGAATATTGTTTTATGAAATTGTCAACCTTCTGTTAATATTTTGTTGACAAAGCACTGCTTCCTGCCGAACATTTTGAAGCCACTGAAAAGTGACATTTGCTAGACTCATTTTCCATGTAAGGTCAAACTTACATGTAGGTACAATAGCTGATAACCAAGATGGGGTTAGCCAATAAGAATGCTAGAAATGCATTGTCTGAGGTTGCAAATTTAATAATTAACAATCATTCTATGAGGGCACGCTGGACATGAAGTGACACATGAGGCGTGTAGCGCCAAGTTGGTTATAATCATTTTATATCCAGCAAGCCTGAGTAGAATAACAGTTTTATTGAAATATATTTGTTTTCTTAAAAAACTGAGAGTTGCAAAAATGTTATCAGCTCACTTTATTGTTGGCACATTCCTTGACCATATTAGGTGCAGGAGGTATATGGACTGATAGCCTGTGTCTGGCAAGCCAATGAAAATGCTGAAAATCTGATATCTGTAGTTCAGTTTTTAATAACAGGGTTTATACTAAGTATGTAAATGATCCCTATGTGATGAACTCCTGTTATTACTTGTAGGAGGTAATGATTTTTCTTTGTCTTGTGGCACCATGTTAAATTTGATGGTATTGTGTAATTCCAGTCCTTGACAGTGCTTTTGTCTTTTGTTCTCCAGATTACTAGGGCTATCTCAGGCAGTGAAGAAATGTTTGACTCCTTAATATTTTCTGACCAGTACGTTGGGCCTAAACAACCAGATGAAGAGTAAGTTTAGTGGGGCTGTCAGCCCTAAATTGTAATGTGGCTAAAATTAATTACTTAATTTAGGCAAAGTTAACCTCGAGACAGGGCTTGCTGGCCAGCAGTCATTCCCCAGCCTCATATGCTTATGTGGGGCGGCCCCTAGTCTCCAGGGGCATGTACATGTGATCGCATATATTAGCTCTGCTTGCTTGCTCGCTCGATCTTTGCGGATCGTTTGCATTCAGTGTTTGCAATAGCTGTTTGTTC
>BLFK01000874.1:1081111-1101130 GCA_014634185.1 Astreopora myriophthalma
GAAAACCCAAAGTAATAATGCAGTTTGTCTATTGAAGACCATGTTGCCGCACTGAGACTATTTACTGTCTTCTGATGTTACGGATGCGAAGGATGGAAACGGATTGCATTTGCATTTTGAAAAATTCAGCCTAAATTTTTCAAGTTCGCAACAAATTTCTGATCTTGAAAACATGGCCAAAAATATATTGTCGATGACCCTTCCTCAAAAAAGTCGTTTGATATCCTCCCTCTAAATTAAAAGAATGGTTTGAGCGAAAGTATAAGCCATAAAGAAGGCAGTAAAAGTTCCGTGACAGAGCCTCTTTAAGTGTATGGAAAACTATAAAGTTAACATGATTGTAGAGTTTTCTTTTTGCAAAAACATTCCACACATTATACATACGGTGTAACCAGTTCCGGTGTACATCGCTGAAAGCCGTGTTGCATTTAATTTTAGTCTGGTTTTTTGTAGGTGATATCTGGTCTCAGATTGAACTCGTTTCTATGCAGATAAAAACAGGTTCAACCTTTCGTTTTACCTTTGCTGCCTGTCGAATCACTCTATATGATATCATCATTTTTTTTTAAATTCTTTATGCATGCTCCCAGAGATCCTTTCCGATTAAATCCCGGAAAAATCCTCCCAGTTCTTTACGATGAGATTTGTCTTGGATTATTTTATCACCGATCGTTATATACCTTTCATTCGATCGTTAAAATGAAATGGTCATCTTTGGGGACTTATTTCACAGCGTACCAATCTTTAATTTTTTTGGCTGACCTGATTAACAGCTGTTCTAAACATTTTTCATCGCCTGTATCAATCAAGCTAAACAGCTGCCTGGAAAAACAGCGCGCATGTCAAAACAACGGCGAAGAGGAGAGCTGGATCCGAGATCCAACGGCGAAGAGGAGGGCTGGATCCGAAATATATCGCTGTATTTGACTCATTTGAATTGGCCACAGTTTTAGAGAAATTCACCAGTCGAGGATAATAACTGGTCCAGAACGCCATTCTGCGAGGGTTAAAGTTAGCCCTCAATTCAGGTTTGCCTTGTATTGCCAAGTACGATCGATGTGTTCTGTTAAACTCGCTCCAGGACACGCCGTGCACAGGAGAAGGTGTGGGCACTCCGTCCTTAGCAAAGTTTGCGTACAGCGACATGATCAATCTGCTGACGTTTTTGTCTTCATCAGTGAAATCCAGCGAGGTTATGTTGAGAAATGGCGCACCAAAATCATAGGGTGTGTTATCCCCGTGTTGAACTCCTCTCCAATCTTCGGCAGGGTTTCTTTCGGACCTGTGGCTAAACTCGTACATGAAAGTTGGCGCCTTCTGGCTGTGTATTCTCAGTACCTCCAGGGTGGGGGCGGCCACGTAATAGTCGGACTGAATGTCAACTATCCTCTCCCGTAGGGTGAGTGAGTCTCGCTGTTTGCTCCATGGGGTGTACTGGAATTCGATTGCGTCTTCTATCAAAGCAGCTGTGATATCATCTTTGTGGAAAGTTTGATGTTTGACAAAGTGTTTGATAGATTCTTTGAACACGTGGGTTGTGATTTCTGTCGGAGGTCTGAACTGTTTTGGAGTATTATGGGCTCCTTCCTGGCTGTTGAACCCACCAATCAACGGAACGTAATTAAACTCACCTGACCGCCGGAGATTTGCGGGTGTGTCGCACATGAAGTAGTTATCAATGACAGGTCCAACGTTCTTCCATTCGTAATTTTCGACGATGTCGCTTGCGTTCTTTCCTCGTAGGCATTCTATCATCTCTTGGTGATTCTCCGTGGCGCAGCCGAGCTTTTTCGCAGCTGTTTTGGTTCTCTTAACAGCTTCATCCACCGTGCGAAACGCAAATGGCGACAGTTCCACCCCACTCTCCATGATAGCTTGATGAAAAAGCCCCTTGGACAAGGGTGACAGTAGGTGAAGCCCTACACTGGCTCCACCGGAGCTTACCCCTAAGATGGTAACTTTGTGAGGATCTCCCCCGAATGCCTGTATGTTTTCTTGAATCCATTTTAGAGCTTGCACCTGATCTAACATTCCCCAATTTCCACGCGCGGCATCGTCACCCGTGGTCATAAAACCAAACGGACCAAGACGGTACTGAATTGTCACTAAAACGACGCCGAATCTCGGCAAAACCTCGCCCGGCGTCGTGTGTCGTGTGGTCGTGCCAAAAACGTAACTACCGCCATGAATAAACATTATAACTGGATAAAGTTGACTTGCATTCGAGGCGTTTCTTCCCGGTGCGAATACGTTCAAATACAAGCAATCCTCGCTGGTGTGCTTGTGCCAACTGAAATCCGGCCAAACAAGGCGCGTCGAGTCCTCGAAGTAAGAGACTTGAATTTGCGCACATACATTTCTGAAAGAGGTTGCGTCATATGCTACGGGTTTCCATGCGTCTGGGGGCTTTGGCGGTCGAAAGCGCAGGCTGTTTACGGGCGGCGAGGCGTAAGGGATTCCCAGAAATGTATTAACATTTCTTATGCCGCCTTCCTCGTCAACAAAATGCTTAGTCTTTCCAATTATCTTGCCGTACTTGGTTTCCACGAATGGTTTTTCAGAAGCGATTGCAAACGCGAAGAAAAATCGCGCAACCACAATCGCCGCCAACGCGATCAACAACCTTTTTGCTCCCATAATCTGGATTATTTGAGATCACAAGTCCCTGGAATTTAATCTCTCTCAAGCATCCAGCAATAGAATTTCACGACTATCAAAAACGCTGTGTTCTCAAACCACTCAGAAATTCACCCCAGTCACCAAGATACCATTTATGGTGAAAATTTCATCCACTGATAAATTTCTGGGTCTGCTTTTTGGAACTTGCGTTCCAACGCAACGCAGGATTTGCGTGTAACCACAAGTAAAAAACAATTTAGTACTCGAGAAGTTGAGCATAATTTAATGTCATACCTAATTAACATGACAGCCACTCACTATGCACCCCATTGGTCGACTTTTTTCGATTCTTTCAATTTTTGGTGGACTTTGCTGCCGACTTCTTTTGGTTGTCCTCGAAAAGGTCGGACGGCTGCTAGGGGTTTAGGAGAAAATCTTCTACAGTCTGCAAAAGGAGTGTGGCAATTGGGAAATATCTCAAAAAAGGTGCCATCTCTTGTCCCTTGAATACATGAGAAAGCGCTTAGGCAAATACACTTCGTTGATTGAAATCATTGCGCGCAAAAAGGCTTTTGTATTACAGAAATACTTTCACCCCAGGAATCCGATTCGCTATTTCCCTTTCCAAAAAAAAAACATTCAAAAAACAGATGCAAACCTAGAAAAAAAAAACCGATAATGAGAGATGAAATCCTCGAAAGCTGTACCCTGTTCTTTTTCAATCGGAAAAACTTTATTTTCACATTCCAGCTGGCTAAAAAATAACTTCAAATTGCTGAAGTTTGCTCGCCAAAGAAGTCTGTTCCTTTTTGTGAGAGCTGCTAATAGATGTGGTAATTTGACGAAATAAGACTGACTGATCTTGTCCACATGGATAATAACGTCTCCACACCAACGAAAACTGTACATGTTTTTAACTTGATTCGAACAAAACGAAATGGTAATGGGCTTTTTTTCTTATTAAATGGAATTTGGTTTTTGAGGTTGCTCAACAAATTAAAATCCAATCAAGATCTTGAAAGGACACCACCAAAACACTTTATCAGCGAGCAGAAAAGGGGCTGGGATGATTAAACATGGAAATATGCCATCCAGTGTCATCTTGATTAGACTGATTGAAGATAGTCTACGACAAAATTGAAGAACAGAGTTAACAACGTGAGCCGAATTTAAAGAAAATTATATTGATTCACTGCAATTCTAAAACTGTGAAGTAACACAGAGTAGATCAAGGGCGTGTTTACTAATTAAAAGCTGCGTCCGGCTTAGCTAGGTTTCGTTGCATTTATGGACACAAGCTAAGAATACCAGCAATATGATGATCCTGATGCAGACACGGCACGCCACGGCACCGCACGGCACGGCACGGCACGTCGACCTCCTCAAAGCTATATAAATCATTTGTATCGAAGAAATAAATTACGTGATGCCGAGGACTATTTTATTGTGAAGAGAGTTGTTGTTTTAAATGTTTTTTTTTCCATGAAGTAGAATGTCTTTTGATGTATTCATTGTATCTACTGATTGATGGGTCTCGGTAACAACTAATAATATCTATCCATCGATGCTCACAGCGTGTCATCAAGACACAAGACAATCGAGGTCGGTGATCATAAATGTGACTGAGAATTTTCGGATCACGTAACGTTTTTACTTTCATCCCAATTAGGAAATTCGCAATCCCATTTTCTATTTACGAACCTCAACGTGGGCCAGGCCAGGACAAAAATAGTCAAGAGCTTGACCTCTATAGGCCAAACAAACTTAAAAAAGCACCATTTAAAATCAATTGGGGGCAAATTCTGTTTGCAAGTTTACAGAGGGATTCCGAAAGATTGTCTTGCTCCGAGGCCTTTCTCTATTTTTCGTCTGTTTGAGTCGCGTGGACCAAGCGACAAGTGTACGCCAGGCCCTCAGCCTCGTTGTCAAGTTGTCTCGTAGTTCCTTCCCGTCCCGTCCCGTGGAGTGAGAGAGCAGCGTGAAGAGGCCAGGCGACCCACGGCCCACGTGGTGCGAGGCGTGGGAAGCATAAATCCTGGCGCGCAATCCTCACACGCTCGTGACAAATCAGGCGCGCGAGCCTCAGAGACTAGGGCCTAGTTCACGCATGATACGACAAACCTCTCGTGTTTCGTACCGAGTACAATATATTGCACGTTTTTTCGTAGTGAAGCGACATAGCACGAAATGTGTCGTTGTCCTTTTTGTAAATCAGAAATGACATCGTACTTCATTAGCCCGTGGTTCCCGCGCGCACTGCCGTAATGCATCCCGCTCTCTCCCTTCCACCCTCCCCACCCCCTCGCCAAGCGTGCTCCCGGCAGTCTTCCTGCCCTTACCCAGAATAGTGCTTTCGTTAGTTTTATTTTCCAAGTTCAACGTGGCGGCTTTTCGGGAGAAGAAAAGCAGCCATGTTGAAAGCCAAGGGGACCCTAAGGAGGAGGTCGTTCAAATCCTCTCATAAACGGCACTGCATCATTAGCTGAGCTGAGTCGACTCCATAGAATGAATCCATTTTATGCGCGTAACTTGTCAAGCATTTGCATTCGATTGCACTTATCAGATTTGTCTCGCGGTAACGTCTCTTACTAATGTCACTAATATGAATGACACTTGATTTTTTTTTCAAAACTTTGTTTCCAATATACAACGTCATTATTGTCTTTGTTTTAATTATTGATCACAAAAAAAAATCTATCCCATCTATCGCCTTCGAGCGGGGAAATTTATCTTAAGTGGTTAACAGAAAATATCTGCACATAATTCCACAAGCCTTACAACGAAACCCGATACAATGGTCTTAAGATTGAACTGGCCCCGAAGCAAGTTCCCACGCCACACCCTACAGCGCCGTCGACAGCGAGACTTAAAAACTCGTTGCGGCCAAAATTTAATTTTCTAAATTAAATAATTGGTACTGACTTTTCTTTCGCCACGAAACGATTTCGTTACCACTTGGTGAAAGATGATATTGCGTATTTTAAGTTGATAAGGACTTTGCTAGCCTCAGGATCGCTTCTCGGACCGCCTGGATGATTTCCTTATTCAGTTTTGCCTCAATTCTAAAGGACTTTGGAGTACAGCTGTCGTCAGCTTCCCCAAACTATATGAGATTGCTTTGACGCAGATATGAAAAAAGTTGCTGAAGGAAGCACTTGCTTTGGAAAAGATCCAAACGTGAAAGAGATATAAGAGGAACGCGGACGATGAATTGTGTGGCTAGATGCTTGCAAAAAACCAGTACATAAACACTTTACGTGCTTCAAAGAGAAGTATGCGCGAAAAGTGTTAGACAGTAGCGTTTCTGGCCCTACAGATGTTCAAGCCGTAGTACTCATGAATGACATTAGGAATATATATATACGATAGTCGTGACATATTGATCGTTTTGTCTCGTCTATGGTCATATTGCGAAATCACTAAATAGCCATTTGTTCCTTGCCTTGTTTTCTAGATCACCTTTGGTGGCACCACACTAAAAATATCACAGAGGTCACCGTTCTCAAGTTGAATTTCCTGTCTGAACCAGACTTTCTGAGGTTCCGCAGCCTTTCGCAGAGCCCAAATTTGTGCGTAATGAAACTATGGCCATCTTTCATCAAAAGTTTTAGCTTTGTTTTCCACCTTTTCTCGACCGATTACTGCTAATGAAAGACAGGTAATAACCACGTTACCTTGATCAGACGATTTAACAGCCAGAAAACGTATTATCTACACTAAACTTTTGCCGCCATTCGGGGGAAAACCTGACATGCTTTCGCACTCACTTATGTCCAGAAATGCAGGTAATTAGATGCACGCTCAATTTTGATATCCATCACGAAGTGTCCCGTTATGTTTAAGCGTCTAGTGCCTATTTCTAACAATAAGCACACTTTGTGAAGACAATCATCCACCACAGAGTACGCTACAAAGCCTTAATCCCCAGCGTGACTAGGAACTAATGTAATGTGGTCTTTCAATCTCTTGCAATTCAGTGTTAGTTATCAAACGTGGGATTTCCAAACCATCAGAGTGAGTACAAATACATCAATTACGAGGAGTGAGTTCTAAACATACTCAGGCTGTTGTTCAGTGTTGTATTGCTTCGGTGACCCGGGGCGTGGCACTGAAATAAGGCTGTGGAAAGAGAAAGTTGACTGCCAGAGCGAAAGGTTGACGAAGTACCTCGAAATAGGCGCCTTCGAGTCGGGCAGTTTTAATGACAATGTACACACGGCCAAGAATTGTGTTTACTTTAACTATTTGCAAACTCTTGACTCGCTGAGGATCAGACAAGAAAAGTGGTGCAAAGTACTAAATTGCTTTGCAGGTGTAAAGTGATTTTGACCTGGAACTTGAATAAAGTGACATCATGCTGTGCTCGATTTCCAGTAAGTGACCAAAAAAAAAAGAAAGAAAAGAAAAGAAAAACCAGTGCGCTATTCTAATTAAAAAAAAATTACGTTTTCTTAGTAAATATTAACGCAATTTCAAAGTAAATCGAACAACAATATTATTTCTAAGGCGCAAATTTACATGACAATACAATTAAATGCTCTTTATTGAGGAACGTGCTAGAAAAAGAGGGAAAAACCGGACTAGCCGACGGAAAACCTCTCCAGAGCAGGACCCGAGTAGAGTAGAGCGCCGACAAAAGGGAGCTTGCGAAACGACGACGCCGACGGCAACGACCACAAAACAAAGCAATAGGTTTGGTGAGCAAAGACAATGATGGCTGTGCACGCTCGACACGTGGGTTTTACATTTTGGTACATTTCTTTGCAGTCATCTCCTAAATAACGAGGTGAAATGACCCGCAAAATTGAGGTTCTGTGGAGGACGTTAGAGCGTGTGACTGTGAATTTTCAGTCACCTCCCTACGCCTCTAACCCGCTCGTACAAGTTTAATTCATCGACAGTTAACGCACAATTTAAATGCGGAACGACATGAAATAGTTGCGTAGTGATACGAATAACGCGAACTTGCATTTTTAAATGACGTTCACGTAGCCGTCGTCTTCGTCGTTTCGTAAGCTCCCTAAAATCAACCCATATACGACGCCGAGCCCGGGAATCGAACCCGGTACATTGGTGCCTGGGAGGACGCCGACTTCTCACACCAAGACGCCAACCATGGTATGAAAATGATGAACCCTCATCCAGAGATCAACCTAAATATTTCATGATGAATTTTTAGTTTTTTTTATGTGTAGTCAATGCGGGAAACAGCATTCAAAACAGAGAAATTAAAACGTTCTCTGTTGGCATGAAGGGGACAATGAAGCAATCACTTTCAAGAAAAGGTGTTTAGTTGTAATTAAATTTAGTGATTGTTTGATATTTGATTCATACCCCTTGCGGGCTACATCAATTGAATATCGCTGTGTCCATTTCCGTTTATTTTATCCATTAAAAACAAAGCCTAACCACCCAAATTACCTTTTTGGAACTAATTAAGATCATGTCGCTAGCCTATGAAACACAAACAGTCCAACTCGATGAGTGAGCCGGCCGTTTTGCGCTTATCAGCCTAAAGTAAACATGATGGGAAGGAGGGAAGCAGCTTCGTGCAAAATGTTACTTTTACCACGACTCGCGCTGTTAATTGTTGCAGTTCAAGCCCACGATCCAAGCGCCCTCGTAGCTACTGAACTGGGTTTAATTCAAGGTCTGACTCAGGTAATTCCAAACGCCCACGGTTCCGTTGAGACCATCAATAAATTTCTGGGCATTCCCTACGCAATGCCGCCACTGGACAGCCTACGTTTCGCCCCGCCACGGGCCCACAAAGGTTGGAGAGACACTGTGTATGAAGCTACCTCTTTCAAGAGTATTTGCATGCAAATGATTCGTCATTACAATGTGTCAATCCGCCAAGCTTGGGAAGGATTCTCCGAGAACGACAACATCAGCGAAGACTGCTTGTACCTCAATATCTTCACCCCATTTAACGCGTCCAAATCGAATCAGTCGCTTCCAGTCATGGCCTACATTCACGGCGGTGGTTTTTTTGCCGGAACTCCGATACAGGTCGTGTCTCCCGGAGAATATTTACCACTGCGAGGAATAATTCTCGTCACTGTTCAATATCGTTTAGGTCCCTTTGGATTCCTCTCAACAGGTGATTCAACTGCACCAGGAAATTATGGAATGCTGGATCAGGTAGAAGCATTGAAGTGGATAAATAAGAACATTGGAAAATTCGGAGGCGATCCTTCGCGGATAACTCTCTTTGGTGAGAGCGTTGGCGGAGCCAGCGTTCATCTTCATCTTCTTTCTCCTCTTTCAAGGGGTCTTTTTCACCGTATTATAACAGAAAGTGGAACTGATCTGTCGCCATTTGCCTTCCACGACAACTCAGACGTTTCCCAGTCCTCTAGAAATCTTGCCGAGAAATTAAACTGCGCCGACGCTAAAAACACGGATCTTATGTTGAAGTGCTTGAGGTCAAAGAGAGCAAGGGAAATTTTGGAATCTGCTAGCCTTGGTTTTTTCTATCCCGTAGTCGATAAACGGTTTTTGCCTGATTCTCCGATAAATCTTCGAAGAGCAGGCAAGTTTCAGAAGCTACCTACCATGGCTGGGTTTGTAAGCAACGAAGGGTCTTTTTTGCTCAGTGGTTCTTCGATGCAAGAGTTTAACAAAAGCCTGTTCAGAAGCAATGTAGAAATGCATATTATCAACAGCATGTCGAACTCTGGCCAACGAAAGCCGCTCTTAGTTGACGCAATCCTCTTTCAGTACACACAATGGCCCGTCAACGATGATAACTCCTCTAAAATTCGACAAAGTGTAATCGATGCTTTAACAGATTACTTCGTAGTCGCGCCGACACACGCAAGCCTCGCGTTCCAGAGTCATTATTCACCGACCTGGTTATACGAGTTTCGTCACCGTTCTGATCACAGTCCTAGGAAAGTTTGGGAAGGTGTGGCGCATGGAGACATCACCGCTTACGTATTTGGGGTTCCTCTGCTGAACCTGAGCTTGCCACACCCTTACACGGAAGTGGACAGAAATATTAGCGACTTCATGGTCACCATATACACAAACTTTGTCAAAGATGGAGTAGCAGCGCCGAACCCCGCATACGGTATAGAATGGAAACGTTTTACGTCCAATGACCAAGCGTATCTTCGAGTTGAGAAAAGCCCACACATGGACAAAAACTTTGAGCCTCTTAAAATTGCATTTTGGAATGACTATTTTCCGGAACTGTGCAAGTCTGTGATGAGCTGTGAAGGATACGATGTGCATGAAACAAAAAGTTCAGGCAACGCAAACAAATCTTATAATTCCAGCTCGTGGCTTATTACATTCTTGTTAAACATTTGTGCATTGCAGTCGACCTGGCCTTAGATACGGTATCTAATGCACCGCTTTGTAAATTCAGTCTGCCCAAAGTGTACTGTGATGACTTTGTAAACAAAAGGACATTATTGGACGTTGTTTGTGGAAATTGCGTCACGTTGGGAAGAAGTTGTTTAAAAATGAGATTTTTGTGGCACGAGTCGTGCTTGACATCATTTATACGAGTTTTGTATCAATCTATAAGGGTGTTTAAAAGCGGAACACTTTGAAAATTGTTTATGGCGTACAATATAACGAGTAATTAGCCTAGATAGGACACAGAAACGTACTCTCAGCGCAATAAAGGAAAGATCTCATTACATTAACTTCGTTTCTGAAATGATTAAAATTGTTTCAGTGGAAAAGATTTGTGAAGAAAACACAGCATTTATCGACAGCTGAATATATCCTCCGTTTTCGATGCCGAACAAAAAAGAAACAACAAAACAAAACAAAACAAAATCAAATAAGATCAAAGATACTTATAACGCCTTCGGATAGTTTATATGCTTAAATTATTTGCAAACACATGTGGGGCCATTAGCTTAATGAGTTGAAAATGGCTTTAATAAACATTTCATCTGTTCTCCGGAAAAATATGATCCATATGTTCTTAAATTGAAAACAAACTTGTCAAGGCTTTTGACACGATCAAACATCTGAAACTGTAGAAGATAGTAAAACGAGAGTCTACGTCAAGGGCAATTAAAATTTTCAATACGGCGAAACGACAAATCAAACTCCCAAGCCTGAACTGCTTATGGTTCACAAATCTAAACCTCTTGGGAAATCCAGGCTAAAATGTCCGCATGGTTGCTTAGAGTTAGGGTTGGGGTTTAAGGCAGGGGTACAGTCGAATTTGGATGAAATTTTAAGAGGTTTAGAGAAGGGATAAAAAGAAGAAAATCAGTTTTGAAACGCTAACAGACAGTTGACCCCTACACAAGAACACCCCAGGCTGGTAGGGGGACTGTTTGCGTGTACACATACTTTTAAACTTCAAATTCTAATTTACAATCTACATTAAATCTTCACTACTTCTTATGTCTCAAAATTTTACTTCTCTTTTGAGAAAAACTACCTCCTCCCAAACATACCCAGAAATAAACCAAAAGTTTACAGAACACCGCAAAACATCGATTCGTGTTTTATGCACGGGGTTTTGGCATCGCTTGAAACGCGAACGAGATACTTGCATAAGACCCATTTTAAGCGGCGGAAAAACGGCTTTCAGGCTTACCCCCGCCTTAAGTTAACAGATTCCCAGGCCTTTTGGGGCCCCGCAATCATTTTCCAGGACTTTCCACTCCTGGAAAAAACTATGATAAAATTCCAGTACTGTCTAGATTTCCAGGATCCGCACGAACCCTACACAGTAGCTCATTTCAGAGTTGCTGATTGCCTTAAGTTGTGTATGTAATCTGATTGCCTCGCTACTCGCTATCTATTGAGTGCTAGATAGTGAGTAGCAAAATAGCTTTGAACAAAACGTTTCGTGTTCACCCTTAAAGGGGAAGCATGCCGACATTTTAAGTAGCAGAATCAAAACTTAGAATGGACGACGTTTGGTTGAAGAAAGCGGTGAGTTAAGTTTGGCGTGTAAAGTTCCTTTAAAAGCCTATTGTAATGCAAAGAAACTTTTTGTAGATGTTTTCGGCGGCAGATGACCAAGATAGCGATAGATTTAAAATTCAAAACATTGGACCGACGTTTTCAAGTTTTCCTTTTGTAACCTGCTAAAAATCGGTTGTTACTCATATTTCGGCCCATTCTTTTGCTCTAGATTCACTTTATTTCGCGAAATTACTGATTTGGAAACGAGTCGAATATTAACAGTGTCAGGAGCCCATACCCTGGAGTGTGCAACCTCAATATATTTGTGTCAAGGCGTTTTCACAGATCGACCTACTTTTAGATTGATATTCCCGCGAATTCAGTCTCCCATAGGAGCCTTGCTAGCCAATCACAAACCTTGCATAATTAATTGCTGGACGAGTGTGGACTGGAAATGAACTTTTCGCGGGAAAAAAACCCGTCTAAAAATAGCTCGGTCTGTAAAAAAACGCCGCGGCAAAGTCCTAGTATGCGAGTCGTAGGCTCCGGGTTATAGGCTCCTAATAGTGTGTAATTTGAAATTTATATTTGGTGAATTTTGACCCAGCATCGTGATATCACCCATGACACTATCCCTTTAAGTGCTTAACGTTGAACTTTGCGGATAACAGCGCTCGCAAAAAGAGCAGCACGTGGATGACTGGGTCATCTCAGCAGTTAACAGGGCGCCATACTTTGATTCACATTTTAAGTAGCAATTTCAATCAATCCTCGGTAGAGCCGGTTCGTTCTTGGTCTATAATATTCTCTGTTAATAAATTAAACGTCGACAAAGCTATTTACAGCAGCTCAAATCTTCCCCTTAAAATGTTCAAGAAGTTTGAAGTGGAATGCTAGCGAAGGGTCCCTGTCCTGAAAATGAACTTTAACCTTTAGATCTTTGGCGCCAAGTGAGCGCAGATTTTCCACAAATTTCTTCTGCTCTTTTCCAATCCACGGTCGCGAGGAATCCTGGATCTGATAGGGTGTCACGTGCACACGAATGCTTGGCACGTATTTGGCCAAATGATCGAGAAATTTCTCATCTGTGATCCACGTGTTGGAGTCTCCACTGTGACCACCGTCCAACCAGTACATTGTAGCGATGCGAGAAGCAAAGCTACTAAGGCGCGCATCGCTGCCCGTTGACGCTGCAGACAGTTCGTAAATAATTTGATTTAGGACAACGCATCCCTTACTGAACCCAACGAGGACCACTGGAAAGTCATCTGTGGGGTCCTCCTCGTCGCGTGGAATCTGCAGAACTATGCGCATTGAATGAATTAGCATTGCTGTCTTCTCAAGTCACCTGTCCCTTTAATTGGTTTTGCATCCCTAAGTTTTTCGCAAGGGTTTCGAGACGAATTCGCCTTTCCTGTGGCTTTGCAATACTGCGCTTTGTGTTTGGCCAAAAAAAACAAAATCTCGCGCCAATTTGTCGACCAGTCAGAGGCAAAATCAAAACTCAACCGCGACTTCCTCGGACACATTTTCCCGCGCTTGGTACCGAGTGCATGCGTTCGCCTCGAAGCCTGATTGGTTCACATGATTGCTTGGGCCGGTTGCCGTGATTGGCTAGAGTAATTACTTTGATCTGGCTTTACGAGAAATTCAATGAAACCGCTGTGAGGCTCTTCGCACCTACCTCGTTTAACAGCTGATTCAAGTATGGCGCTCAGGTGTTTTAAAGCGCCGTAGGCATGATTTCTGTGGTCTGGAACTCCAAACACATTTACTTCTACAAAGTTCTGATAACAAGCGAACGTGCTGAGGTGATATCTGGATGGTCGCAAAACCCAAACGAAGCTGTTGGGAAATCTTCGTTCTAACAGCTTGGCTGTGGCTTCTAAATTCCACTGTTTCCATTTCTTGTTGTGTGCGTGTTTTTCCATGTTCTCTGTATAGTCCTGCGCATGGCACAAAATGATGCGGCATGTCGAAGAAAACTCCTGTTAGTAAATTGTCTTCAACAGCGGAAAGCCCAAACTGACTGAGACTTTAGAACTGTATCAAATACAGTGCAGCGACACGCTCCTGCTAGGGAATTTAACAACACTGTCGACTCAAATTCACATCCAAGTAAACGTTTCTTTGATTACGCCCCCGAACTTAAGTATGCTCTTATGACCCTGTACGGGTCCCACTTTCACGCACCAAGAGACATCAGTGCTCGTTCATCTCAAGGGGGACTAGGTTGTACAGCTAGAACTTGAAACAGTGAACTCGGTATCGCGGATTCTAGAGCGTTTAATTAGAATGTCTAGATTTAATTTTTTTCTTAACCTGTATATTTTTCAAGTAAATTTTTTAATATTTGTAATACTGTTGTAATTCTTTTCGACGCAAAACAGCAATAAAGCCATTATTATAACTGGCCCTTGGTTTCACTGCCGGAGAACAACATTTTACATTGTGCGCTAACGAAAACATAGCAATTCGCGACAGCACGATTCCTAATACATGAACTGCAAATCCTTTTCGAATAAAACTCTTGTCGTCTGACAAATACGGCCTCCACTTCAGAGCTTTCAACTTCAATGACTTTTGAAATAAACAAGACCCTTTTGCGAGTACATTGATAAGAACTACGGAATTTTCTGCTTGGGGATAAGATTTTCTTTTCATTGAGAACTTTCGGCAGATTCCTGACCAGTTTGCCCGGACAGGAAGTGCCGAAGAGATCTCTTGGTTCTATAAATGATCGCGGGAAAATCAGTGAAGCGACCTCAGACAACGACCACCCACAAAAACCTCGAAAACTTTCACGAAACAAGACAAAGACAAGTCACATGCTCAAACCACCGTGAAATGCTCAATTTTAGCTTACAAACCACCTTGAATGGAAACGTATAGGAAAAACCAATTTACACCACATCAACTCTCAATTCGACACTCTCTTTGAAGCAATATATTTTGTGTTTCAGCCACTAAGAATGTGTCGAGCTTACCTGCACATCGCCGGGAAAAAAGACAACGTGTTGTTGTCCCTCGGAGCCACAGAACACGACGTCATTTTTTCTTCCATCGTAGCCAAGAACGCCCGGCAAGGGAACTATAGGAGAAGTTGAAGATTTCGCCATAAAAATGAAATAAGACGATGAAATTGCTGGAATTACGAATGTGCGCTCTACGTAAGATATCAAAGCAATCAGACTAGAAAACAATGCTTGAAGCATGGCGATATTGCAAAAACATTACCATAATCCTTGACCTTTTGTTTTTGTTCAATAAATTAGCTCGAATTTGACAGCTATCCGTTGCAAGGCAGGCGGTCGGATCGCACAAAAGGAATAGAAGGAAATTGCCTCCGTTTAAAAAGTTAAACAAACTTGAAAGACACAAGCCCACTCGACGAAAGTAAACATAGCTGGAATTATGTTTGACTCGAAAAGATACAAATGCTGGGATTTCTTTTCCTAAAAGGAGCCACATCGAATACTGTACTAAAGAAAAACGTCAAGAAAGGACTCATAAAGGCTCATTAAGTCCCGTGCCATAAGCTAAGATCTACATACAAAACAGCATTGTTTTGCAAAGCTCAGTTCTTTTCACCTGTCGATAATCGTTTGTTTTCGAAGCGCTTAAAGTCAATATTCCAGAGGTTATAGCGATCAAAATATGGTGAAATATTTTAGTCAGAATGATCAATCCCTGTGAAACGAATTAGGCAATTTTAACAGCTACAACGAAGTCTGAACAAATCCCAGTCTTTAGCGTTACTCGATCCAATATTTAATAGCGTGCGATCAGTGAGCTGCACATTGCTCTGGCCACCTGGGAGCCGGTCAATTACTAGCAACATCAACAGCCAATACTTTGACGCATTAACGAAATAACTCGATTACTAAACGCTCATACAATATAAACAATAGCTCAACCATTTTGTCATGGCAACTGTTTTCCAAATTCTTGTAGGATTTACAGTAATTAGCAATTGATGAAGTTGACCCAATTGCTTCAACATCACACACGGAAATCAACACGATCATCTTAACGTGCGTGCACAGTTTCAGACCAAAAATTCAAGAGCTTTTTAAAGGACGTTCAAAGGCAACAATTTGAAGTTTCAAGCACCCATTTCTTCAGGTCAAAAAAAAAAAAAACCAATGAGAATATTTATTTTCACAATACTTTAACTCTTGTTTTTCTGGGAACTGTCTTGTATAAGAATAGCTTTGATTGGTTAGCGAAAACCTTTCAAAGTATAGACCATAACCGTGATAAGGTCTGTGGAACAGTAAACCTTTGTTTTGCTCCTTAGTATGCTAATCGCCCAATCGGATCATTTCAAAATTTGGCAGTCTCAGAGCTGAACTGGTGCTCAATTAAAATTCAAGGCCTTTTCAAGGGTCAAAGCGAATTAACTCAAAAGTTCTAAGGACTTCCAAGGGCTTGAAAAAGTAGTTCTATAAATTCAAGGGTCTTCGACGGTTTTCAGGGCACGCAGGAATCCTACGATGCAAGTTCGACGACACCTGTTTCTTGGAATAGTCTCTGTGATTTGTCAGTAGCACCCGAGAGACTAACTGCTTTCGACTCAATCGGAGGGTTTCTAGCTCCTGGCCTCACAACATGTTTTAGCCTAGGTTACCGCTGTATCACACATTTTGAAGAGTCGTGTAAAATTGGCCCGAATTTTAGCCGTTTCCTCGGTCGCTCTCTGCCAGAAAACACGTTCAAAATGCGGCAGCTCATCTTCAATGTAAGCACCGGTGAAACTCACAGATGACCTAAGTTCCTTTAATTTTTCGTATCTCCTTTGTTTTTCTGTCTCTATCAATAGCTGAGAAGACGAAGAAAAACTTGTTTGGTTCTTACACTTAAACGGGGGCAGACGTAGTGAAAACTATTACTTGTTTAACTTGGGCGAGAAATTACTCAGTACGAAAAACACATTAAAACAGGAAGGATAAACATTTTCTCACTTTATTACAACAGTTCCACCTTTTCGAAGAAAACTTTCGGTTGACTCTTTTTACACGTCCGGTGACCATTGCTAACATTCAGTTGACACGAAAGCATACTAAAAACTCAACGTGCGTTTTTTTCCCAGTCATTTTCTCTGCCCTGTAGAATAGAAACTTTTACCGATGTCACTACTCGATTTTCAGACAGAAACGTCACTTCCTGGAAACTCGAACCTCGCGCGGTAACTCGAAGTTGCTCCGCCATGGAATACCCCATAGAGTGATTTTTGTTTCTTTTGAGGAAATTTCTTTACAATGCTACTCCTGATAATTTGTTGCCTGCGAAGCAAGCGTTCCATGCGAGCGAAGATTTCCGTATTCGTGCCGCGGGAAGTTGGGGCGAAAAATAGGTGGCTCTCCCCATTCCCACCCGTCCACCGATTTTTCTCGGACGGAACGCTTGCTACGCAGGCGAGATAATTTGAACCTTTTCCAACTTCTGTCAGACGTTCGAGCTACCGGAGGTTATCGGTAATTGATACGAATGTTGCCTAGATAGGTGTGAGGATCATTCCTTCACTGATTCAGACTGACTGAACGAGCGAGGCTACGGCTAAAATTCAGATAATTATGAAATTTCTATTTGCCTGAAGTCCATGGTACTATTTCTCTGCTGTATACGAATTCTCCATTAGGACTTGTTGTTCCCTTGGGAAGCAGGGCACAGTACACTGGCGTATCAGCACCTGAGTTAAGAAGTACAAAGATCAAGTGAATAAATTTTCAATTGATTGTCGAAACAAATTGACCTGCTCTCGACTGTGTGGCTTCATAGCTCAGTTGGTAAGAGCACTGCACCGGCATCGCAGAGGTCGTGGGTTCGAATCCCGTTGAAGTCACTTGAATTTTTCAAGTGCATATATGAGACAATTGCTTAAATTGTCCAGGAAGTGTGAGGATCATTCCTTCAATACAGGATTGTCGAAAGTTACACAGTTGGTTTGTTTTGGTTTTCGTTCGAAAATTGTGGGATCAAAAAAAAAACTTCCGTGAACTTTTCAACCCGGCAAACATATGCAAAAAAATTGCGACTTAGTCTCGTTTTCCCGCGCTTGGGGCCGGCTGCGTTTACTTGCTTTGTTTTCTGATTGGCTAGTAAAACGACTTCGAGAATTCCTTTGATTTGCGGTTGGCGGAAGGGATTGACTCTGTAATGACGAAAGGGTCAAATAACTAAATAAAAGATGAACGAGTAATCGTAGCCGAGGCAGTAACGACCTCTTTAATACAGACACCTTGTTTTGGCTGGGCACGCAACCCTTCCCAACGAACGTTGGTCGGCGAAGACTGTGTGACAAATAAATAAAAAGGTCGGTTTCGGAGGGTTGGTAGCAAACCGTTCAATATTCAACAACAACAATGGATCTCTGACCCTAAAAGCAATACAGCTGCATCCACTACGGATCCAAGGAAATACCACTTTTTTATAACAACGTTGAGGCTGAGATTACCCAAAATTTAAGGAACATGCTAAGAAGAGCGTGGTAAAGGGGGGGGGGGGGGTTAGATCACGTTTCACGAAAAATAAAACGGTCCTTTCACAATTCACGAAAACGAAGACATAATCAAAATTACAGTTCACGGCGAATTAAACATGTATTTCTCGTTTCACGGAGAAACCAAAACCACGCCTCACGGCTGCCATGGAAATCACGATTCACGAGGAAAAAATTAGCCATTTCACATTTCACGGGCAAAAAAAAAACGAGCCGATCACGAGTCACAAAAATACCCTTTACCGGTCTCTAAGAACATACCTCAGCTTGAGAGTCAGTTAAGAACGTTTTTAGTTAGCTCATTTTTTTTTAATGAGTATTATAAGCTTAGACAAAGGTAAAATTAACGTAAAACTGTTGTATGACAGGGTAATCAAAGCAAATACTTAGAGACATTTTTTTTCATGTGTTTTTTGGGGCATCAGAGCAAGTCGCCCGGGCAGACAGTACGTGTACTTGATACCACATCACAGCAAACAATGCACTTTGATAGGCCACGCTGATTTATTGACATACTATACCTGTAACTTAGAGGACAACTTAAGAACATTTTCAGGCTTCAATCGAAAGAGAATAAGAACGTTCAACCTCAGCTAAAAAAAGAGACGTCCTTATAAATAAATAAAATAAATAAATCAATAATTAAAAAAGAAAGAGTGAAGAGGTTGAACGACTGATACTAGAGATGCTACAGAACTGATATAAGCAACAACTGACCTTCATCCGGTGACCGGTGTGCAGTAGGCCCACCCATGTCAGTCCTTACCCAGCCAGGACAAACCTAAATGAAAGATAAATTCTTCAATTTATTCCTTGCACATTCTTGCAACAGGCAACGCTAGTCATAAAGAGTCGAGGAGTTACTAGAAATCCCCTAATCCCCTCCCTGCCCATTCACTCAACCTCATTCCCAGGGTATCTAGAAGCAGACTCAGGGGTAGATCTGGGATTTTTCATTTTAGGAAGGGGTGCACCACTATAGCTGAAAGCCGCAGGTCATCTCTGTAGACGTACAAGAGGTATAGTGTTCAATAACCTTTTTTATTCGCCTAGTATTTACACACCGAATCTCCTAGTCCTCTGTTCATGTGACCGATCACGTGTTCCCAGGGTTCCACTTTACATGTGAGGGGGGGGGGGGAGGTGAGTGCACACCTCACTCCCCTAGATCTTCCCCTGAGACTGTTGCCTACAAAATTAACATGGGAAATCCACACTGTTCATTGCTAAAGACCACTATAGTCATACAGTACAACAGCAGTTTAATTATCAATGAAACAGAGGGTAGGCCCACTCTAAACTACGTTTACAGCATTCCAAATTAAGGGCCCTTTCCTTCTGTCAGAACTGATCAGTCCATGGGGTCACTTTGACGAGGTAATTTGACAATTTGGATCTGAATACCCACCTGAATACCCACACGACAGTCCCTTGTGTTGTGTTTAAGTGGTACACACCATACTCAGAGTATGTTACTTTAAAAGGCATTGTAGAGATAGCCATTCAAAATGTGTGATATGGCTGGTTAGTTCTGTCATATGGAAAGTGGTCTAAATTTTAGAGGCAGGGTGCCCACAGCGAATCTGGACAGATCAATAACATTTGTTCTCTACTTCATTTTGTTAAGTCTATCATCCCATGATTTGTGGCATGTGGTACCAGCTTTGTCATGTTTCTTGACCTGAGACCCCACTCTTTTGGAACACTGCCCTTAAAAACTACTCACAGCATTCACGATGATTCCTTCTCGTGGGTCCTGTTTAAAATGACGAGCTTGCACCATGGATAGTGAAGTCACTCCTATTTTTGACACCCTATAAGCTAAAGATCATAAGATGTGCTAAAAAAAAAAATATCCAGCTTCATGCAATCAAAAGAGATTGTATACTGATGACAAGAATGATGAATATGACGATGGTAATAAAGGCAAAGGACAAGAGAGCACACGATAATAATATCATTGGCCAATGGATCATACATACTAGAGACAATCAGGGAAATGATCTCGGGGG
>BLFK01000874.1:1108432-1143435 GCA_014634185.1 Astreopora myriophthalma
TTCCTCTTCGATTACAACAATGAAATCTGAGTTGGGATCAGAAGAATTGCTCACGATTCCAGAGAGGGATTTTCAAAAATTAAAACCAAAATGCTGTATTCTTCTGGGCTGACTCGTTCAAAGCAGGGCTTGTACATGTACTAACCATGGGCTAAGTCTGATTAAAAAGCATGAGTTGCCGTGGTATTTAGCCAGTTCAGAAATGAACCTGCCTCAAACAGATCCATCTTGATTAATTTATTACAACTGCGACTCCGCGGTGTCTTCTGGATGCATGAAATTGACAGAATTTTGACACCCAGCTTAATGCACTTGCTCTCTAAGCAACATTCATTGTGAATCAGGCATCCATTGTTGCACTGTACCTGTGAACAGGACAACTCCATTGAACTCCTTGCTCAATCTTTTAACGATTGCATAACCAATTCCACGGTTCCCACCTGTTACCTTCAAAATCATTTAAATTTGAATGAAGAAACAACAACAACAACAACAACAACAACAGTGTTTCTTACTATCTAGTAACAATATAATCAACGGAAAGACATCCTCCAGACCGAGGTGAGAATTGTACTTCTCCAAGGGAATTTCCTTATAAGCTTAAACTTAGTAGTCTATTCCCGGTCTTATTAGACGGTGGCACGGCTATATGAGTGTGAAACAAGGCCGAAAAAAGTTTCTGGTCTCGCAGCCTACCGACAGCCGCGATGGGTCTCAAATAAACTAAATGCCCGATAGTCAAAATTTCCTATAGAATTTCTATGAAATGCCTCATTTCAATCGCTTGAAAGTAGCTAGGCTTGTCAGAGAGTTTTCAAGCGATTAGCTTTGAGAGCATCAAATCCCCATATCCCTATGTTTTCGAGAATTTTCAGTTCTGCAGACTTCCATTTATGCAGTTTTGTTCGTTCGTACTTCTGTGGAACTTAGCTGTCGTAATATTTGAATTTAGAGCTTCAGCTGTAGTAACTTACAGATCGATCGAAGCTTAATTAAGCTTATGTCAGGCAATAGTTCGTTGAATGATAAATGTAAAATGTGAGATACTGTTCACATCAGCCTTGACTCCGTAAAATGTGAATGAAATTCTTACCACTGCAACTTTATCCATGCTGGAGATGCTTTCGATCCTTGCCTTTCTAATAGAAGATCGATTAAAATAAGCTTATGAAGTGCGTGACCCTCGTGCCAACGGTATGTAGTACTTCCAGGAACACCGGAACATCACGGAACATATCGGAACACCCAAAAAACACGGAACACCACCTAAAACCCGGAACACCCCCCAAAAAACCCGGAACAACCCCCCACTAAAAAAAAACCCGGAAGGCCCCCCAAAACCAGGAAAAGTGCAAAATCTAAAATATATTAAAATAAAGTTAAAATTAAAAAATGAAAGAGGACGCGAAGTAATATGAAAAAAAGAACCATGAATAGGAAAAATTTAAAAGACCCAAGACACGAGACTTCAATTACAATACAATTGCTCTACCTTTTGTCGGTTTCTTTTGTCGGTTGTTGGCAACCCGTTCTTGGCAACTTAAACTTATTTTCAGTACAGCTTAAAACGTCAAGCACCGTTCGGAAGAGGGAGCCACTTTAAAATCACGGGTTGATCCCAAGATGATTATACAAAAAAGTTTCTAAACTTATTAGTGTTTAAGTTTATACGAACAGCTGGAAGATGACTGAATTTCTTATATTAACTTTACATTATTTTCTTTTAATTTTTTAACGGTAACATATTTACGCGATCTGCTTTTAGAGATTTTGCGCTCTTCTTGGTATTTTGGAAGGTGTTCCGGGTTTTCTGGGGGGTGTTCCGGGTTTTAGGTGGTGTTCCGGGTTTTTTGGGGGTGTTCCGGAATGTTCCGGGATGTTCCGGTGTTCTGTGTTCCGGTGTTCCTGGAAGTACTACATGCCCGTGCCAACAACAGCACTAACCGACGGCTTCCCGACGTTGCTTATGGGCGCGTGGAAAATCAATGCGCGCGCTCTGATTGATCAATTGTGCGAACACGCACACTTCGGTGCGATACGATTTTTCATTATAGTTCTCAGATAGTACGCACGCTACGACTGGCCAATTTAGCGGGCCGTATTCAACAACGATTCGCCGAAGGCGAAGTGAATATTGGTGAATATTTACCGAGACGTAGTCGAGGTAAATATTCCCCAATATTCACTGAGCCTGGGGCGAATAATATTGTTATAGTATAATTTTCAGCGGTGAATATAAGAAAGTGCAAAACAACTTGCTGAAACACGATAAAAAGGCACGAAAAGTTCTTGCTTAGCTTAGCAGCCGCGCCTCCAAAATATTCACCGGGTAGCGCGGTGAATATAACACCGAATTCTTATATTCACCGCTGAAAATTATACTAAAATACAATATCTACTATTCAATATCCACTGCCATTGTCCTCTCTCTGCACTAAATCCCTAATTGCAGGCGCCCCTTCTGCTGGCTGCAATATGTTGCGTATTGCTGCCGACCTCAGTAACTATCTAATACGTACGGCCTGCCAATTTCCTGTTCGATTCGTTTACCATGAGATATAATAAATATCTCACTAACCTCGTTTTCTCGAGCCGTACTGTAAGTTACGGCTCCTCCTTTTTCCAGTTCAATTCACGGCCCTCGTGCTTCGCAACTCGTGCCGTAAATAGACCTTTTCAAGGTTAATGACGCCATATTTGTTGGGGGGCAAACACCTCTAAAATTTATACAGTGAATTTATGGGATTTTGTCTGACTTTGAACCGCTGGGACGCCGCTACGAAAAGGCCAATTTCCAACATTTTCCGCTATTTTTACTAATATTATTGATATCATTCATCCAACAGAAGATTGGGCCAGTAAGGAGGTATGACGCCTGTAAATTGGAATTATAAATCTTCTCATCTCGCTTCTAATTTCGCGGCAATTTACACAATTTTCATTACAAGGATTTGTATGAAATCTTCAAAATACGTTTACGGTCGTTGTAGCCTGAATCTGTTCTTTATATTTCTTGAAAATGATGTCAGTACAAATGAGTTTTAAAAGACATTTTCGTTGTGAAAATACTGCGTCCACAGCCGGCGAAGTTACAGAGGTTCGAAGTCGGCCAAAACCAATATGGCGTCATTATCGATGAAAAGGTCTATTGAACTGGAAAAAAACGCGGACCGTATATTGCAGTACGGCCTTCCGGATCGGTTAGTGAGGGGTATAGGGGGTTTCGTCACGTCTAACAATCTAAGTTAATTCACAATCATAAAAGGAAATACCAAAACACCTGTGAACAGATGAATTTTCTGTGCAAATTTGTAGTTTCTTTTTTTCCTCCGCGAACTTTATTTCCCGAATGCTCATGAAGAGTCTAGAAAGGCCATATGATAAAACACTTATTGACTGAGTCAGGTTGCGCAGGGCGGGAAAATATTCGGCTCTCGTTCCTGGCGCACAGACCTCGCTGCGCCTAAAAACTATAGAAACGTAAGACGATACGGCCATCTTGGATTCTATTATTAATTCTGATAGACGTTGTGGGGATAAAAGTGGTTTTCCTTTGAAAATTTTCAAGCCACTTCGATTTTTACATCCCTTGTTTCACGCCATAATCAATCTGAGACAAAGGAAATGCGAAAATTGATCTGGTTTGAAAATTATTGAACCAAAACCAAATTTATACCCACGTTGTGTGCGAATCTGCTCCTGGACATCCCATAATATCTTTTTTTTAGAACAGTAGAATTCAAAATGGCTGCCGTATCGGTAAGAAGGTGTATTGCTTTATTAATAAATTTTCAACCTTGGATATTGGGTTTCCAGCGTTGTGATTGGTTCCTCAATCTCGGTTACAGGTCACATACAGTATGACCTTATTAGGAGACTGATTGCGCTAAAAAAATCGTATTCTCACGGTTGCACTGAAATGAGCATGGAACAGAGGCTGATGCGGAGGAATCTCTTCAGATGCAAATTATTTCCCCCGCACGAGCCTCCATTGTATGCTCGTTCCAGTCCAATCCTGAGAATACGAATAAGGTCTATTAAGCGACACTTCCCCAGCACTGATGGGCTACTGCTTTTAGGGTACAACAATATTAATAAAGAAACAAAACTTGACCCCTTCTTTTTTGGACTTTTTGTGACTGCCTTCAACAGTAAAAACTTATGGCAGCTTGCACATACCCACTTGACGGGTCTGTTCTTATGGGAAGTGACGAAACGTACCTATATGCGGAGGTCACGAGTACGTTACTACCACACTTCGTAGTCTTTGTTGTATTCCAAATATGGTGTTTTACAACAAGCAGAGTTGGGAAATTTCGATATGATCGAAAATAGCAATGACAAAACCCAACATTTGTCCTAACGCAGTTTACTCCTCTCTCGCAGAGAAATGGCTTCGGTGGTTGCAGACACATTAAGGTTGACATTTAGCCTTTTGCTAAGCAAGATCCGAGATAAGGGAGCTGAGAAACTTAAACACGGTGATGTGAGCGATGAGGGCTTCAGAGATTTCATCGTCCGTGAGCTCACAGCTATCCGCGAAAAACTAGAAGGATTGTGCAAGGTGGACCTGATCGCCTCGGCAAATTTCTTCAAAGATGGGGTGAGTTTGATGTATCACAGTTTTGGGAAATGCAGCCCAGAAGTTAAGGCAGAAATCTACAAGAGCGATTTTGACAACATTAGCCTCGTGAATACTGATGCGACGAATATAGAGCTGGACGACTGGGAAGTTCTTCATCTGATGTCGGACGGTCTGCAATTTGACAAAATTGATTCTCAGGACAAGTTCTTCGTTAAAGCGAAGGATTTCCTCAAGAAGGCTGCGGACAGTGCCACCAAGGCCTTCAGCAACGAAGGTTTGGATATCTATGATCGAGTTTTGTCCATGAAATTCAGAGTAGCAGCGACCATGCTCGAGTTTATCGATGACCCGGAAGTGGCTTTGGTCTTATGCAAAAACTACCTCGAGCAGTTGAATGGTTTACCGGAAGTCCGCGAGGCATTTTCTGTGCGATTTGGGGGGTTCAACATGAAGAGATTGTTTTGTGAAATGCGAAGAGAAGCTTTGGTCGGTGCTGTAGTTTCAGTAAATCGTATTTTGTGGGAGTATTTGCATCTTTGCTCAAAGGGAGACAAGTTTCTGCGAAATTGGCCGGAAATTACCGTGGATTCGCATTCCTCCCGGAAAATTCACCCAGTCTTGAGCTCGGAGGTTCGTCGTGGGTACTTTTGGTCCTTCGGGGAGTTTGGAAAGGATCCGGCCCAGCTTAACGGCCCGGTGGACGTTGCCACGAATAGCAAAGGAGACTTCATAATCGCTGATCGCTATAACTGCGAAATCAAAGTGTTCTCAAAAGATGGAAACTTGAGCCAGAGGGTCTGCGAGCTCGCCTTTCTTCACAGCTACAACGAGGATACATTGGTGACCAATTTAATTCATCCCCAATGCCTGGATATCGACAACGCTGATCAACTGTACATCGGAAGTAGTTATAAATCCCCGCAAAATTTGCAGTTCACAAACGAAGTCATAGCTGTGGGCAAACAGGGAAATTTTCGCTGGAGCTTTGGACGTGGAATTTCAAACTTCAACTGTGGAACACTGACAAGCATAGCCGTGGACAAAAGTAGAGCAAGGGTCTTTGCGTTGTGTGACAGCACCGTGTTTGTACTTACGAGTACCGATGGAACGTTTTTGTCGTGTTTTACCTTTACTGGTGACTTCACGCCAGCTCAGGAATCACACATGTGCGTGACAAACGGTGGTGATTTGATCGTGACAGCTTTGAACACGGTGTGTTTCATTTCTAAACGGGCTGCGAACGATACCAGTTTCAAATCGCGCACTATCGTACCTTCCCGCTTTGTGAAAGCAGACAAGAGAGTTCCTCATAATTTCAATCCCTCAGGAATAACTTTCAACTCGCTCACGGAGGAGATCATCGTGGTTGACCGGACAAGCAATAGCTTGATGGCTTTCGACACGATGGGAAATTTCAAACGTAAGGTTTACTTCTACGAGAGATATGCTTCTGGTGGAGTGACTGTTACCAGAGACGGTCACGTGGCTGTAGCAAGCAAATCAACCAATCGGATTCTAATACTGTAATTCACTATTCTTGCGTTTTCGCAACGGTACCTGCCAGTCTTCTTGGTAAAAACTCATTGGACGAAACTCTGGGTCGCTTGGGCTAATACAGTAAAACCCCGCGCGTAAAGCCTAGTGGTTTAAGAACCTACTGGCAGAAATTTGCCATTTTAATACCGAAAACCTGTTCAGCCAGGAGAGATCAAGCAGGTTTTTATGTGTGGGTTACAGTTAAATTATGATAAACATTTTAACCAAGGAGTTTGACTGTAATGAGTTTTGTTATGCTTAACATAACACAGTCGCGAATAAATAGTGTATATTCAAGGACCAACGGCCTCATGCGCCTACTGGCGCGGGGAGACTTGATGATGATTCAAGGACCAAATCCAAGATTATTTATTTTTCTGGTAATCAACGACTATATATCTTTCATAGAAATCAAGAACCTAATTAAGAACCAATTAAACTACCCCAAAATACAAGAACCTATTTTGCCAGACTTCCAAAAATGTAGGTTCATACAGGCGGGTCTTTACTGTATCCTTTTTAAGTTGTTTTTCTTAGTGTGAAGACAAAATATGATTCATCAGTAAAAAATATTCCAGTGTTTTTAAAGACCTATCATAAGCACGGGGAGAAATTAGAAAAAAACAAAACAAGAAACATTGACGAAGTATAAATAAAATCCCGTTGTTTTGCCGTGAACAGGAGCCATCCCGTCCGGTTTGAGCGACTTTCTCGAGTTTCTTTGCAACTATTGAGGCTGCTCGTGGTTTAGCGCGACAATCATTCAATCCATGACATGAAAAATTCGTCATCATTTATTCACAAGCCAGGGGATATAGATGGCTGCTGATTGAACCCGGCCCAGAAGAGGATCTTCACATTAAGAAAATCCACTCTTAAAATATAATCAGTTGAACACTGGAACAAAACCTTTAGAATTAATTTTATACAATGACTAAAAAAGACCGCAAAGCTAAGATATCCCCAAGCTCTTGAGCTTGGATAGAAGGACTTCATTCTTGTGACATTCCTGGAAAAAAAATGCAACGCAAATTAACAAATTGACGTCAGTTTTTTATGCGTCCGTCCTCTTATTAATGATAAATTGCGTCATAACATTGTCATCAATAAGAGGACAGACGTATAAAAAATGGCGTCAATTTGTTTCTTGCAATAACAAAGCCCCTTCAAATGGTTAATTAACGAGCTAAAATAAGGGGTAAAGAGCAGTAAACAGCCGCAAACATGAATTTTATTCAAATTGACGCGAACATTATCAATAGCTTTTCTCGCTTTTTGATTGGCTACTTACAACAGTCTAAAATCTCATTGGTTAAAAAATTTACAGTTTGAGAGTTCAAAAGTTGCACAGATTTTCGCATAAATTAAAATTTTATCTGTCTGTACTCTTATTGATGATAAAAATTAGCCAATGAACGCGCAAGAATTTAGACAGTTGTCAGTCAATTGAGCGTTGAATCGAAAGAAGCTTTGGTCTTGGTTCGCTCTGTGATTGGATTAAAAAAAAACTTGCGCGAGCTTTTCAACCAATCAGATGCAAAACTAAAACCGACTGCGACTTAGTCACTCTCGTTTTCCCGCCCTTGTCGCCGGCTGCCTTTTCTTGCTTTGCGTTCTGATTGGCTAGTAAAACCAACTCATGACTTACTTCGATTTGTGATTGGTTGAAAAAGTGTATTTCGTTCAGAACGTGATTGGCTGAGTCTGTAATTATTGGCTTACGACGCACAATTGAAAACAGCTCTAACTTTTCAGGTGTATAATTCACACAAGATAGCTGCCTCTCCTTGTGCTTCATTATAAGCCGAACTCTTAATGAGCAAAAGAATTCGTTTTATTTCAGAATGACTTTATACAGTTTGCTATTCTAAAGTATGTTGATGTCGAAGGGCGCGTTTTTTGGGGACCTATTTTGAGTATTATGAAAAACGAATACCTTAAAAATCTCTTGTACCTGTTTCCTGGTAATCACAAATCACCAAATTGCCAACGTAAAGGAGTTACATTATTCTTCAAAGTCATATTTCGCAAGGAAGCGTTCAATTTTTCGACGGTATTCTGATTTTGCATTGTTTGGAGTATGTCCCAGAAACGCCCCCAATTTTTCACATTTTGCAAATCAAAAATTAGACGAGCATGTAATGCGCTAGTTCACCCGTAGTTAGTAAGTCTGAACTAGGTTTCAAATCAGACGAACAACTCAGTTAACTTACCTCGGTGAAATCTTTCACTGTTTTGTAATACAACCGTTCCTGTTCTACAATTTCAAGGTATTTCTGATTTAAGGTGTCCCTTCTTTGTTTCTCAGCAGCCTTCTTCTTCTCAATCTAAAAGGTCATTACATTGCATTAAAACTCCATAGAGGATATGTTGCTTGTCAAGACTAACCTACGCTAGGCTCGATTACCAGCCGTTGTTCGGGAAACGAGCACACGCTCCTCCCCTGAACACGCGGCTGGACGCGTGAGTTGGCCAATTGTTACCTTCAACCGATCAGATCAGCACCCTCAGAATTTCGTCGGGCAAATCAGTTTTACGCCAGGAAAAGCATCTCTAGACTTTGCTGATTACTCGCACGTTTACAAAAGAAATCACGCAATGAAAATGAAAACCTTTACATAGTGGTTTACAGGAGCTTATTAGCTCCAAACAGTCCGAAATTCGAGGGCTTCAAAGCCCAAATTTTCGTACTCGCGAATTGTCATTTTTTTTTATTACGTCACAAACATGGTTGGCCGCTCAAGCGTTCAGCCGTCTCTTCTCGGGGAGAAACTCAGGCCGGAATTGCTTCCGACTCCGACGTTTGCTTTCCAATGGATGGTACTGAGCGCTGCACTTTTCTAACTGCGACTCCGACTCCGTTGCTAGTGAAAACCAGCAGTATGTCGCAAAGTCGTGAGCCATGCTCTTACTATCATACACCCCCCCCCCCAAAAAAAAAATCTTTGAGACGATAAAGGGGCTAGAGAAAAGCTCTCTTTACCCTTTCTTTGTTGTCCACAATTCCTTTGACAATACTTTCAAACTGCTTCAAGAATTGCTCTTTGTTTGCTGGCGATGACATTGCCCTAAAATATGAAAACAAATTCTCAAAACCTGTAGTTGGCGTTTTAGTATACGATGTCTTACTGCCTCAGTAATGCCACAAAATGCGCGGAGAATATAAAGCTAATCTTAATTGCTGCACGGTTAACAATACGCGTGATATTTCAAGTTATTCCTTTGAACAAAATGCTTTCGAGTTTTGCTTTGACTTTTACAAAATCAAGACTGCCAATGTAACTGACCCTGATTCAAATTAAAGCGAAGAAACTTACTGTTCAAAGTTGTCATGAATGGAGTTTAACAAGTTGACCTGTTCAAAAGCGGGATAAAAAAATTCATCTTATTAGTAACCAAAGATTTGCTTAATTTGCTTTAAAGTACTCTACGGGGACCTCGAAACTCGCGAGAATATTTCATGGCCGAAAAAAATACTCAACTGACACTAATTGCTAATAAGTATTCCGATTTAAAATTATTAATTAAGTTTCAGGGTAAAACGCCATGGAGATAGCATCGGACGTATCAGTAGCAGTTTACCTGGTAGGTAACTCGAGGGGTTGGGAGAATTCTCGACAGTTATGCAAACCCTCGACTGCGTCTCGGGTTTGCATAACAGTCTCGAATTCTCCCAACCCCTTCTCGTGTTTACATGAGGCTATATGTAAACGCGGAAAAAGTCCTCTATTGCTTAAATATTCAGCAATTATTACATGACCCCACGCGTTGGATACGCGATAAAAGGGCAACAAATCGCGCAACACTGATTTTTTTGTCGACGAAACTTGGCTTCCCGCCGAAAAATTTGAAGCTACAGGGACATTTGCCGGACTCATTTTCCAAATAAGGTCAAACGTAGGTATATTGGCTGATAACCACGATCCAGCGAGCCAATGAGAAAGCTAGAAATGCATTATCCAGTGAGCCAGTGAGAAAGCTAGAAATACGTTATCCGAGATTGAGAATTTTATAAAAACAGTTAATTAAAACGACAGGAACGTCCTCCTCAAAAATGTAAATGCAACCATTTGCTCGACACTTTGATATAGTTTCCAACACACGCTTGATTTTCCTTGTCCCTTCACTTCAGGTCGCAGAAAAAGACCAGCAATTTATACTGCTCCGACGGCTCACATATTGTCTTACAATAGTGCGCATTTCCTGACTACCGGGCTATTCCTACAGAGCGCAAAATAACATTATGGAACTTTTCGGAAACGTGTGTAACTTACTTCTTTTCCTAGGTAGAGTTTGGTGTCATCCATAGTGTTGTACAAAGTAAAAAACTGTTTCGTTTCCTTGTGCGTTCCAGCAACTGAAAATGACAAAGGACAACTTCAAATCCCATCTGGAGCTCGGATTTTTTCCCAGCTTCCAGTTGATGCAATAATTTCTATCATGTTGCGTTTCTCACACTGTGCTTGGGTGGTTGAATCCCTGATATGCCTTAGGCCCTGTTTACAAGCAGGTAGGGTAACCCTAGTGCTAGGGTTACCCTAGTAGGAGGGTTACCTTAACGCTCCCACATTTCTTCTTTTTTTCATCAACGTGTTTACAAGGCAGCTAGGGTTACCCTGGCACTAGGGTAACCCTAGCTGCCTTGTAAACGCTCTGCTAGGGACAACTCGCCTACCCGGGACAACGTTTTAGCGGTTTCCATTGTGTTTGCGATGCTGGCGGTTACCAAGCACACAAGGTTGTCCCGGGTGGCAGGATAACCCTACCTGTGAAATTTTGCTTGTAAACCCGAGCTATCTCCTGCTAGGGTAACCCCAGCAGTAGGGTTACCCTACCTGCTTGTAAACAGGGCCTTAATGTGACTGCGTGATGCAGTTAGCGATGTGGTATCGCCGATATATATATATATGCCTTAATGTGACTGCGCGATGCAGTTATGGGTCAAACCTGGTTGTTTGAAATCAGTTGACTATGTGCCTGCATGATGCAGTTCTAGTCAAAACCCACATTTCACCCTTGCTCACCACAGATTGTCCAGTAGCTCAGTGCTTGGAGCACCCGACTAGATCACGGAGGCTCGTGGGTTCAATTCCCATCTGGACCTCGGATTTTTTCCGAGTCTCCAGTTGATGCAATAATTTCTATCATATTTGAGAAAATTCGCTTGGAAATGAAACAGACTGAAGTTTTATAGAAGAGCTTTGAATGAAATGTCCCTTAAAGGGGTTTACCTCGGTGTAAGAACCAGAGCAGTTGCTCTCTTTGTAGGGTATTGTTTCTTCACTTTAATACACACTAAAATTGAGGCTAAGTTACCTGGCCTACAAATGGAAGAAAGGCTATCGGTGACCTTATTTTGACACAAACCTCTTTGCTTTTATTCTATAAAAATACATTACAACAACACGTTTTACATGATAGCAGCAATGCGGTCTGTATCAATAGATCGTTTGACTCACTTGACCAGCGGCCACATTGATTTACTGAAACGAGGAAATATTTGCACAAAAATGGAGTTAAATTCCACGGAGATTATTTAGGTACACCAAAATGGCCGCCGTTTCCTTGTTTAGGTATACCACTGCGGCCACCGTGACGTCATGTGAAAACGATCTATACAAGGCCATCGGAAGCCTCGCTACCCTTCACGGACAAGGTCACTAAGCAAACAACTGTAAAATCAACTAAAGTGGCTTATCGTTGTAACTCTTTTGTTTTCTTTTCTTTACATTATCCACCAGTTTCACAGGCTCCAACACCGGGAAAGAGCCCACTTGCCATCCCTCATACCATAAACAAACAGTAGGCGTGAATGTTCGAGTCGGAATTCTCAGGGTGCATAATTCAGTCTTTTGGGACTACCTCAGCGTATTATTTTTGTTCCTATTCCGGTTTAGGATTAACGGACTACCAAGAACAAGGTTTTCCAAAAGAAAGTGTATCGATTCCGAAAACGGAATGGTTATCGCGGAGGTGACCTGACAACTAAGGCTCGAAGGAAACCGATAGTTTTTGTCGCTGTTATTGTTTACGAACCATGATTGTACAGTTCCAAGAATCTTCTCTGGTACTGCGTAAGTTCTGCGCGCGACGGCACTTCGTCAATCTTCCTTTGAAGCGAAGAAATCTCACGGTTCTTTCGAGCCTGGAAAATAAAACATACGGACTTAGTTTGGACAACAAACCTGAATTGTCCAACAGGAAAATGTTAAGTTTGTAGGTTGTTGAGGTACCAAAGTACCAAGGAATGAAAATACAAGATTTTCGAACTTTTTACCAGGAGAAGTCTAATCTTCTCCAGTTTCATTTTGTCCGCCTCGTATTGTTTAGAAATCAGCTCCAATCTCTCCTGCGAAAAAAAACAAAGGTAAACAAATAAAAAATTTATCTACACAAGGGGTTGACGAAGACTTGATTGCATAAAAAGCACAGAGAAAGGAATGCAGTAGTTTAAGTACTAGTAGTTGTTTTTTGGAATTTTCAGCACAATTAAGTGCGATAAAAAGAGGGTTAATAAAAAGTTTCGCAAGGATACAGTCGGGCTGCATTTTAAGAATCACTTCAGTTCTTGGTGCGACTCGAAATCATCGTTGGAAACCCATCGTTTTGCCTTGGCTGCGCATTTTTTCTTGCGTTTTAGCTTGCGCATAAACACGAACGAGGCGTCAAAGCTGCTAAGCACTTTTGTCAAGAATACACCTTAATTCTTATGCTTGAGGTATTGTCAGCATGTTATGAGAACGTTTGTTTTCTCTGTGCTGTTTTTTGCTCTCATGAAAGATGCTGAACACTCTTGTCAAGAAATACACCTTAAAATATTTCTCATGCTTGGTGTATTATTTTTCTAAACGTTGTTGGAAGTTCCGTTTTGTCTTCGTTATTTCTGCTCTCATGAAAGATTGCACACAGCGATAAAACAGACTTGAACTTGAGAGCTCAGTTACAGGCAATTACGGGAAAACTTGCAAGGACTGTATCTCTTTCGCGCGTACTGTGACCTAAACTTTTTATTTGACACTTTGAATTTTCACCTAATAATGAAAAATCCTTGCAAGTATTGTATGAGAACTTTTTTTTCAAGGGATCACGACTTTCCGGCTCTTAAGTACCGCTGGTTGTGATTTTCTACGGTAGGGTAACGAATTGGGTGATGGAGGAGTTCGTAATCGCAAACGGCTTCTTGAGAGTCCCAAGCGCCAGGCCTTCGAATCCAAATTCTAAATGTCAGCGCGGGAGATCAGTTCTCGCTCACTAGAAAGAGCCTATGAAAATCACGCCGAGCTCAATTAGCATGAAATTCGAACGACACCCAGGCGTCATTTGGGTAATAACCGTGACTTTACCTTCTCTTCGCTGTCGTCATCAGATCCTTGAGCTTTCAGCTTTTCTACATTCTCTTGCAAACGAGCCATTTCTTCCTGAAATCAATTAGATGAAAGAAGATTGTTTTCGGATTAAGACTTGAGAAACGAACACGAGTAGATATGATGTACAGGCCGAAATTACGCGTTGTTTTGTTAATACCTTGCAGTGTGCTCTAAACTCTTGCTCTTGTTTCTTCAGATTCTCATTCATTGCCACAATGGAACGAAGCTTTTGAAGAATGCTTTAAAGAGAAAAGAAAAAAGATGTCCGTCAAGGGGGCTTTACGAGGGTCATCCAATACACACAGATGCCTTCACAGATAATGGAACCACCCCTAACGAGAGAACTGCAATACTTTCTAAAACGCGTTTGTTTGACCTGACTAAATCATGAATACCTTGCATTCTCGCCACTGTCAATTTCCTTGAATTTGTCCATTTCTTCACCGATTCTTTGTCCGCGAGAAACAACCTACAAACAGAAAACACAAAATCGGATATTGAAAATCGAACGTGCACAGCCATTTGAGTACCCAGCAAGACAGAAAGAGAAGGAATCTTTCTGTCCCAGGGTAGCATTTGCGCGCTGGGAGTCCTTCAAATCACTAGTTTTAAAAACATTTTTACCTGAGAGAGTTGTTCCTCAGCCTGAGATAAACTTTCCTTCAGTTTGTCGTGTTTTTCTTGCACCTATAAAACACACAGCAGGCAACAAGGTTGTAACAGGTGCGTACAAACTGGTTTTTACAGTAGAAAGACTCCGACGTCGAAAGTGACTTTTCCCTGCTTGAAGCCATTCTTTTTGGCGCAAGACTAAGAAGTTAATCCAAGCGCGTCTCTCTATCTCGCACCATTTGAACGATTTACTGATGTACACGGCTTCCTCAGTTTCTTTGCAAACGATTTTTTCTAGAAAACGAGGCGTTAACCAGCGCAAAAATATACAGGGTGAGGCTATTCTATGAAATTGATAACCAATTGTGGATATTCCACTGAGTAGCTTTGGGCAAAAGAGAACCACATAAATATTTACAACAAAAACATCGGGGGAGGGGTGAGAGGGTTGCGTACCCCTCCCCAACATGAAGCATACCAAGGGAGTGGGGGTGCAGAGGGTAATACAGAGTGAGATCATCATATTAGAGTGCAATTGACTCACTTGTTCCAGCTTCTTCTCTTGAACAGCAATTTGCTTTTCCAGAGATGCCACCATTCTCTTGTGGGTCTGTTCTCCTCCTGTCCTCTCCCCTCGAGCTTCCATGTTCTCCTGTAACTCAGCTTGCTGCAAAAATGAGTTACTATGCATTAAATAGCTTTTTCAGTTATAAACAATGCCAGCACATGTCAAGAGGCGAAGTATGTCAACAAAACTCTATTTTATTTGAATTGTTTCCCTTTATACAAGGCCCCACAGGCTTCAAGATTAAAAAAATCACTGCCTCGACTCGTTATAAATAACGGTACTTTACGTTACTTCACTTTACTTTACTAGTACTAAGAGCACACATGCAACTGCATTCTGTACATACCCGTTCTGCATATTCGGATGCAATCTGTGAAATTTCTTCCGACTGAAGTCCAACAATGGAACCGACCGTTCTGGAAGAAAGCGCACCCTGAAAATGTACTTTGATGAGTGTTTGTAACAAAAATTAAGCGCAACATGTACAAAAAGAATGCCTTCGCCTAATCTCACCTCTTTTCCTTGCATGACAGACATTCCCTTGAGCAATGATTTCAGACGTTTCTGGAACAATGATTGCATGAGAAGATAGTCGGTGAAAACATGTCACAATATTATAAAACGAACTTGCAAGTGACCAGCTCCCTGATGGCTTAATAGCTCAGGTGGTAGGGAATTGGGCAGTGAAATGGCATTACATTCCCATCCATTACAGTGTTCTAGCTTGGGCGAAAAGATAAAAGGGTGGAAATTTGCCGATTATAAATTCTAGATTTGAATTTCATAACTATATGTAACCTTTCAATTCCAGACATTTGATTATAAGTTAATGCGCAAAATGAACAAAGCATCTCTTCACATGTCCTTAAAGTAGCGAGTGTTTCATCAAGTCAACAGTCTACAAGTCGAGTGTGTGTCACTCTATTCTTTCACTTTCCTCAAGGCTTTCCTGTTTGTGTGTCTGATCATATCATAATGACCAGAGAAATGAGAAGTTGAAGAGGAAAAATCACAGAGTACTCAGCAAAACAAAAGGGTGGATGAGAAAAAGGCAGGGTGGAACGTCCTTTCTTTTAGGCCTAGCTGAAACAATGGACTTCAAGCCTGGATCTTTCTCCAGGCTTCTTGCAACTGCTTAAGTTGCTTCATCAACAGACTTATCTGCGATGATCATTCTAGCTTAAAACAAGTAAAGTAGTATCACACCTGTTCCACCACGTACTCATCCTCTTCGCCTGTTGACTCTGTCCGCATTCTTCCAGGGATGGCAGCAGCAGACGCCTTCTTCTTTTCTGCTTGCTCCTTTTCCTAATAAACAGAAATTAGGACCTCTGGAACTCAGACATTGACATGCAATTCTCTCAACTGATCCTCACATAATCATACTGGAAGTGGTTGAGAGAATTTGTATGAACATCAAGAGATGCACCTGACCGAAGGTTATTTTAAATCATGACCTCTATGTAAATGTTGGGATTTGAATTTACTCTTGGTTAATTTTTTTTTAATCCAGCATCTTTTTTTAGTTCCATTGTTCCAGATTACGATAATGAACCTACAACATTGGAAAGTATGAGCTGAACTAGTTTGAAAAAGTATGAAACAGGAAAAAATTAAACCAACAACATACATTTTATTAGATTAAGCAGGGGTTTCAATAACTTTTGAAATAGCCATCCATGATAGCTCATTGTAGGTGGCAGTTTGACAAGTTTATGATAGGATTTCTAGTGAAAATCAAGACAAACTAGCCGGCAGTGACAGGCAAAGCAGGTGGCGGTATACCGCCGGTAACCGGCTTCTATTGAAACCCCTGGATTAAGTTCCTATTTCTTATTTCCTGCCACTTACTTTATCTCTCTGTTCCTTGCTAAATCCATACTGCCTGCAAAGTTCAAAAACAAAAAACAGCAAGTCATTACACAGCAAGAATGTGCAGTAAATTAAAGGGGCTGTGTCACGGCAGTGCAGTCCATTTCGTTTAGTTTTGCGAATTACTCGAGCTGTCCTGCAAATTAATGTTATGAAAGAAATGATTATGAAGTGCGGTTTAGAAATCAACTGAAGAAATTTTGATCCTCACACTTTCTGGACAATTTAAGTAATTGTCTCATAAATTATGCACTTCAAAAATTTAAGTGACTTCAACGGGATTCAAACCCACAACCTCTGCGATGCCGGTGCAGTGCTCTTACCAACTGAGCTATGAAGCCACACAGTTGAGAGCATGTTAATCAGTGAAACCATTCCCACATCAAAGAATGAATGAGTTTAGACTTGTACTTACCAACCATACTCCAGAAGTGTTGTTCGAACTCTTGTTTCTTCATCAGTTTTTGCCATGGATTCTGGTTTGCGGTAGCCCCTACGTGGTTTGTAGGTTTCCTGGGACAAAAAGTGAGTTATGACCATGTGTGTGCATAAGTGTGCATAATGAATGATCTATTTAATATTAATAAATTATTTGCTGCCTGAAATACTAACAGCGGCAGTAATGGTAACAATGCTAACATATAATAAATTGATAAGTCAATAAATATTTAGCTATTAGTACGAGCTAGTTAAAAGCCTAATTCTTTTAACTGGCCTGTACTAATTAACAGGTTGTCGAAACGTCAGTCACACTAACAGGTTGTCGCAACGTCAGTCACCAACAACAACGGTCCTTCTCACGACTACACTCACCTGGATGATCAAACTACATCAAGGAATGCCACTCCTGGGTTCAAACCATTTTCTAGTCAGTTCTTCAGTTATTATGATGTATGCCAAAACGAGTCTGTTATGATTTAATCATTGGTATTTTGCCAGACTGGTGTACTATTATATTCCAAAATTCTTACAATGAAAAGGGTCCACCAACCTTAAGATTTTCCATTTCGGCAATACACTTCGGCTTCCTAGTTAAAAATTCCTCATCCTAGAGATGAATCACATTAACAGAGATCATTAAACTGTCAATGGAGGCTAGAAATATCGACCACAAGGTGTTTCTCATCTGTAATGACCAAGTAACTGAATAAGAATTTATAAATTAAACATTTTGTTCTTGTTTTAAATTAATGCAGGAAAAGATAATAATCATTGTAAAAAAGGTAAATTTTAAAAAAGGTAAATTTGATTAAAAATATATATAAAAAAAATATTAATATCACAAAAGTTGAAACAAAAGTTTGAAAACTGCAGCCGACCTACATACACCTTATTCCAAAATGCCCACCATTTTAATATTTGTTTGTTTTTATTCAAATTAGTCCTTCTTGCAACGTTCTTAAGTTTAGAATTCAAAATAATATTTTATCTTAAATAAGGCAAGAACGGCTCATTTGAATAAAAACAAAGGAATATAAAAAAAGATGGACATTTTGAATAAGGTGTATCCACACATTGGAACTTTACATTTTAAATACCATTAAAATAGAAGTATTGGTTCCAGGAGTGGGTGAATAGGCCAACGGATTGGCAGATTTTGGAAATATTTTTGCCCGGATTTTGGATTCAGAGTGAAATTTTAACAGATTTTCGGATCCTGCAACTCCAGCGGATTACGGTTTTCATACTTCTTTCTGGCCCGGATTATGGATTCTCCCTGTAATAAAGTTCGGATTGCGGATCTCGCCGATCTCGTTCAGATCGTAGATCTCTCAAATGAAAAATGCAAATATCGAGCGGATTCGGATTTAAGGACTTTTTTAACGGATCGAGGGATTTCGTTGTTAAATCCTAACAGATCGGCGGATTTGCACATCCCTAATCACCCCCCTCTTCCAGAATTTTGTCCCACTAGTGCCTATTTCATACCATCTTCATACATCACATAAAATAATGCAGAAAGGAGCAGGGTTGACTTTAATTTGTTGTTGCTTCCCCACACTGCTATGAGAGGTAAGTACCCTGGTTTCCCTTATTCCTGCAAAAACCAATACTTGACTTGATGTTATTTCTGTGTGAATGTGATTTCTTTACAAGTGATGACGATGGTCTAACATGTAATACCTTTGGTGTGGAATGGTGCTTGTTGAACTGTGACACAGAAAACTCTCGAATATAGTCACCCATTTCTTCTTTCCTCTCAATTGCTTTCTTTACTAGCCACTAAAGGAAAAAAGTTTGAACTAATAAACTGAAATTCTCAGTTAAGGAATAACCCTTTCAATCCTTTATAGCTTCTTAATGGGCTTTACTTGTCAATGGGGGATCTGTCGGGAATGAAAGGGTTAAAATTCAACAATGATGAACCTTAACACGAATGACGTATAGCTATCAAGGGTATATTTCTTGGCAAGGTTTGCTTCTGGAAATAATGGTGCTTGGCTGATCTACTAAGTAACAAAACCGAGTGCAATCTAAAGGATGAGAAAGAGGAGAATTTTAACTTTTATTGCCTTTGAAGAAAGAACTAATTTGATTACCTGTACCACTGGGAAAATGTTGATGAAGTCCAAGCCTTGAATTTGGTGAGGCTCCAGGCGATGAGGACATTTCATGCGAGGAAGCACTGCTACTATCTTTTCAGTCAAGGCTCTGGAAAATAAAATCAACCACCTACAATGTACCTAATATAAAGGATTTTAACCTCTTCTAGCTCTGTGCCATCATCTACAGTTGTATAATTTCTAATTATTTATTTTTCCAGGTGTGTACAGCTATGGGTTTCTGTAAGTTCTGAAGGAAGGGGACAGCCAATAGGAAAGTAGATGAAAGCAACTATGTCAAATTGTGGGCCTGGAGGCCCTACTAATGAGGGGGGGAGGGGGGTGTCTAGAGCAATGCTCTCAGAGAAAATACTGCCAGAAATCCAGATGCCTGGAAATGTCCTTACTGTGATTCTAGTATCACTTTCATTCCCCAGTGATAAAAGTATGGATGGTAATTTATTAACAACAGCATAGCTGCACTGATTTCTCATTGGTGAAACTACAGTAACTTTAATGAAAAGATAGTGCAAAACAGTGCTTATTGAAACCCCAGCTTAATATAAGAAAACTTAAAAACACACACGTCAATGTTAAGGTAGCAACAGAGGATGGCAACAATGTCCTCAGCGGCAAGGAAGTCACCATGGCAACTGAGCCACAACCACCATCCATGCACCTGTCCACACATCACTGGACCCAGTGTGTGAAAAGAGTACTTACCCCAAATTTGGGAGGGGAGGGGTGTAAACGTACACGGGGAATCAACTGTCAGGACAACCGAGTTTGTTGAAACACAACTATAGTATAAAACTGTAAGAAAGAAAGAAACTTAGCAAATGCTTGTGCTCGGTTCAAAACGCATACCGAAGAATCCCTGTTGTTCGTTTCGTTCCTCACGTGACCTTGTTTTCCCATGATCCACTACAGGGGGGGAGGGGAGTGGGGAGGGGAGGGGAGTGGGGAGGGGAGGGGAGGGAAATTAAAAGCAAGCAACTAAGCAAAGCACATGGCAGTGCCCCGGCAAACCTCCCTGGACCCCCCACATAACCTTGGTGAAACTGCTGCATTGAATTGTTTTGTACTCGAAGGGTACAATGTACAATTGCTTCAGCTTACATCTTTTGTCCGATGGTTGAATTTTCTTGGAACAACAGGTCGACATCAACGTCAAAGTCACAGACTGATATACACCAAGTCATGCCCCCAACAACCTTTGATACAATAACAAAAAATTCATAGCAAGGACATGAGAGAACTCCATAAAAAACCTAGATTACAGTAAAATAATTACTATTGACAACCACAGCAAATAGGTACCATCCATTACATTTCTCTAATGTGCTAGACACATAACAGACCTGTGAGGAGTACGATATTGTCATTAGTCTAGCTGTGGCTGAAATAAGGTTAATTTTAGTTTTCGTCCCTGGCTTCAGGATCATCCATGTAAGTTTGTTTTTTGTTTGATGTTTCAAAGTTTATTTCTGTCTTATTTTGCCAAGTTTTTATTAAGTCTTTTGTCAATTACTTGTATTATTTACTATTTTTTAGTTTTCACCATTCCAATCAATAAGTACACAAGTATGATAATTATGGTTAATTGACACTGTGCCCTGAACACCGCAAGAATAGTCATTCTGTTTAACCCATTGACACCTGGAGATTTTGCAGAAAAACGCGTTTTGAAGCTAGTTGAGGGGTTTTCTGGTCACCGACGTGCTATACAGAGCTAAAACTTACCACAAACCCGTTTACAGGTCGTACACTGGACAGTCTTCTCATCCAGATGCAAAATGTTTGCTTACGAAGTTCGGGCATGCGCAGAAAGCAAAATTTACTTTTCGCTTTCTCTCCTGCCCTCTTTTTTCGCTTTCCCGGCCTCATTTTTTTTGTCCCTTGCTGGGCATTTAGTAGGCTTTATTTTGGTGTCAGAGTTTTTAGAAAACCTTTCAGGATCCTAGGATTAGGTACTCAGAAAGATAGGTGGGTAATCAAACAAGATATTTCTGAAGATTTTCAGGTCAATGTTACATGGTTTTTGGCCTTTTTCTCCAGTTTCCTTGACTGAATTGTGCTCATTCTGGTATGGTTTGAAAGATCTCTTTACTGTTCACAAGTTAGTGGGCAACGTTTTTCATAACCCCTAAAACTGAAGACGTCACAAGGGGTAGAAAGGACATGGATCCGCATGGACGGTTACAGGCGGTTCAGGGGCGAATGTGTTAATTCAGATTGCAACACTTTAGGCATATTATGGCCTGCAACAAATCAATGATAAACCCCAATGATCATTTCTGTTAGGCTCAGAATTTGGTCCATGCTTAAAACCACTATAGGTTAGAGATGTGCCTTGAGCCTCCAATTTTAGTAAATTAACCATCATTCGTACCTTATCAAATGACGATAATCCTTTTATCCTTGCCCTGAAATACCCTGCTGCGAGTAGAAGTTCAATGGTTTCAGCCATCTTAACATTTTGTTCCTCATCTTCACGGGTCTCAATCTGAGTGAAAATAAGATGTGTTATTATATGCTACCGAAGTCTCGAGGTAAATCCGAGCTTTCCCGTTGGTTCTCTCCTGGTCGGGATTTTGCTATATAGACTACATGTATTTCCAGGGAAACGGTCATAGTCTGTGTGTTTGTTTTCAAAAGCCGTTGGCAAATTCAAAAATTTGCAACTAAAGCTGCATTCATAACTGCGAGGATTATATAATAGAAGGACTATAATTGCGTTCATAACTGTGATGATCAGAGCTTCACTTGATTTCACATCTGCAGTTCAACATATGATTCACTTCATATATCATTGATTCATTCATCACGGGAACATTTGAACCCACAAATGACCAGCTCCCACCATCAGTGGCATTCATAGCTCAGTTGGTTAGAGCATCGCACTGGCGTCGTGAGGTCACGGGTTCAAACCCCCTTGATGTCCTGAACTTTTTTGAGGCTTCTCTACGCAATTGCCACAATTACGTTCATAACTGCGAGGATCATAGCTTCACTTGAGAAAACGTGTAAGTACGCCAATCTTTGCAAACTCATGGTAGCTTGTTCTTTCCGATATGCTCACATCATCAAAAACATGATATGGCGGATGCCTTTTTGACTCAAAGTGACCGGAAGTGTGTTTTAACAGGACACAAACAAGCATGACATAATTGCCATATAATAAACTACTTACTAACTCAGCTTGCTCGAGCCATACTGGGAAATATTGACCTAATTTTTTTTATCCACGCACCTGAATCTACATATCATCTAAGGCACAAATCCAGAAAAAATAAATAAATAAAATAATGCAATAAGAACAAAATTAAAGTGCACCTAAAGGCAAAATGTTTCATTTTTTGTCAAGATAATTCTACAGCAAGCATATTTCACCATTTTCACCTTGAAATTTCCCTGTTTATGAGTTGCACTACTTGATAAAGTTAGCAAAACTAGCAATCATATGGACCCAGGACTGTGCCATGAGAGGCATGGGTCTATTCTTGATTTTACATCACAAACTGCTTTGCATTACCCTGCTAGCAGAGGTTTCTTTCTGGCAATTCTTTTAGCATGTATGAATTGTTCGCATCTCTTGTATTTTGCATGGTTGGCTTGTTTACTTCTCCTTCTCTCTCGGGGAAGTAAACAAGCCGATCACGCAAAATACAAGAGACGCGAACGATTCGTACATGCTAAAAGAATTGACAGAAAGAAACCTCTGCTAGCAGGGTAGCTTTGCATTCAAGTTTTCAAAGAACTTTTGCATTGCAAAACAGTTTGACGTAAAATTGAGAATAGACTCATGCCTCTCACAGCTCAGTCGTGGGTCCAGACAATTGCTAGTTTTGCGAACTTTGCGTATCTTGTGTGGCATGTCACACGACCCCACAAGCTTTGAGCTTTAAACCTTATCGTGTTTAAATAAAGGATATGATGATGATGATGATGACATAAAAGGCAAAATAATATTGTGAGGTGCAAATGGAAAATATGTTTGCTTTGGGTGGAGAGATTTATATTAAAAATGAAAAAATGTTTGAGTTTAGGTGCACTTTAATCATGAGTTCTTAATCAATGTTGATGATCCAGGTTCTGGAACATGTGATCTCAGACATGAAGTGCACAATAGATCTGTTTTTCCTGAATCTATACCACAGATCATGCAATGTGAGCCACGTCTGGCCCTCTTAATCAGCGGAACAGGTGTACAGCAAACATATAAGATGCAAAATAAATTAAAACTTTGCGTTTCATTACAACTGCAGATCTTTTGGCAAGATTTCCGCGCAGCTTCCAACATTAATTATGCACTCCTAGCAAAACTGTTCATTTATTCATTCTTGTTCTTTTTGGAAGAGGGTCAGTAGGAATATGCATGTATAATTAATGTAGGGAGCTGTACGGAAGTCTTTCAGATTGTTTTCGCATAGTTCTTTGAGTGATGTGCAGATTCTCTAAAAAAGAATTTAAAAATAAATAAATGCATACATAAATAATACAAAGAAAAAACATCGCGGGCACTTTAAGGGCCTGATTACATGAGCCGGGCTGGCCCGGTTAACCAAGCTGGCTGGGTTTGCCGAGGTGAAGTTCAGCTCGGTATTACATGTGGTGAGCCAGCCCGGCTTGGGTTAAATTTAGAATATGTCTTGTGAAAAAAGATCACAACAACAGCAAGAAGTGGAGAGAAGTTTGTCTCGCTAAATTGTAATTAAAATTCACCATTCTACAATTTAAAGAAGCCGTAAGGTTTGCTATCTTATACATCTTTTATTTAAACATTAAAAAATGACTATTCCATGAGCCATTTTCCTCCAAACTGAAGTAATGTGGTTAGAAATTGCTGGCCCGGTTAACCGCGCTGTCCCGGTGAACGCGATTACATGTGAAAATCTCAGCCCGGTTAGCCGGGATCCCGGCACCGCGATACCGGGATCTCGGCTGAACGGGCTGGCCCGGTTGTCATGTAATCGCGAAGTTGATGGATTTTCGTTGCGTTTAACAAAGGTGCCGAGATCTCGGCAAACTGACACCAGCCCGGCTAACCGGGCCAGCCCGGCTCATGTAATCAGGCCCTAAAATAGAATCACAGGAAGACACCCAAGACTTCACTTTTCCACCGCCCGGTACACAAAGAACTTCCGCTCACGTAGTCTTTTGAAGCGGAAAACCATTGTATTGTATGATTAGCCTTTGTTTAGATTCGCACATAAAGAGGGAAAATGCAACCGGAAATACCTAGATCGACCTGTAAAAGTCTTACCAACAAGAAGCGGTTTTCCGTCCTTTTTATCTTAAAAGAGTAGCCCCTTCGATACCAACCTTTCTAATCCTTCCTTCAGCATCTACCTCAGGCTGAGAGAACTTTTCGCTGAAGGCTTTCACGCCGGCAAACCTCGAAGAATCACGAACGATCGCCGCCATGTTGAAATCTACAGCGAACACACGAGCCTGCAATCAACTCAAATGACGTTACCACGTGACATGATCTGAATTTACGTGCGATAAATACACAGAAAAATCAACGAGTTTGTTTATAATTTTAAAGATTGGTGGGCTTTATCGTGAAGGACAGGGATTGCGACTTACGTGGGAGAGACTTAGTGCCCTGTACGCGTCAATGTCGAGGAAATTTCGGCCCACATCTCTGGGTTCACAGAGCGGTATATATAGCGTTCGAGGGTCCGAGCTAGCGCGAACCGGGAAAACGACCCCGAACCAAATCCGATGCGTGGTTGAACTTTTGGACGATTCGGAATTTGTCATTGACATTGATGTGAGTAAATACGATTTTTCTGTGAAGTAGCTAAGAGTTTGGTGAAGATTTTCTGTTTGAGTATTAATTTGTAAACAGTTCTGGGTTCAGCCTTCTAACGCGCAATGGCAAACTCCAGCGATACAGATTAGCGCTAAAGAGATATCCTACCCAGTATTTACTTGCTAAATGCTGTTGTGTAAGGTTTCCTCGCGGCTGATTACCGGAAAAAATTGGCCGTCTTGGGCAAAACTTGTGATGGCTTTCTGTTGTTTTTTGGAAGTTGTCCGCGATTTGTCAACTAGTGTTGGCTTGATGTCTAATTTGTAGTGTGCGTGAAATCGACTTTTGTGCTTTTTGGATCAAGTCGAATACAAAGCGATGAAAGAATGGGAGTTTGTTGATAATTAGTATTGATGCGGCATTCCGTGATAGTATTTAATTATCTCGATTATCTCCACTTTAGTCGTTTTTTCGTTGCTGGAAACTCTCACATATCTGAAGATTTTTTAATAATACCTTCGATTCAATTGGGGAAAAACCACGTCCCCGCGTACAAGCCCTTCAAACGTGAGAGGAATCGAAAAGATTTCGATCAAGTTAAATGTTGAGAAAATAAACAAAGAAATGAGCCGAGTTACTTGTCTGACTCGCTTTTTTAACACCGTAGAATGTAAATCTAGGAGTACATTCCACAGATCTTACAGTGTAGTAATCTTTTCCTAAAATCTTGAACATGGATGGCAATGGAATGCTTTGACAGCTAGTTTTCAAGAATTTTGTCACTAAGTCTGCATATTTTTATGCCCGGGATCTGACACAAAGCCTGTGATTGTAAGTGCTAAGGTTTTTTGGTATATAATTAAAAGAAAGCCATTAATTTATTTTCCTAGGAAAGAAAATTAATTTTTGTACAATGACCTTTTCGCTTGCAATTAATATTCAGGGTGAACGGCTGCGTTTGAGTTTTTCAGATATGAAACATTATTTCCGTATCATCTTACAGATCTCTTCATGTAAAATATGTCTTAGCTTGGCGCTGTGACATCTTTAATTGACATTTCAATTTGCCCTAAATGCTATTATGTCTCCATTATTTCTTCTTTAGATTACAGCGTTTCTCAATTTGGAAAATTCATGTTAATTTGAAAACTTGCTATCACTTATAAAAGATTTAAATTGTATATTAGGGATTTTCCTTGAAGAGCTTTTGCAATCACACATGGTGAGCAATTTCATTGTCTGGATTTGTTTTTTTGTGGCATTGGTAAATGACGTTCTTCGATCAATCTTTTCACAGATCAAGAATGTCAATTTTGTGGGATAAAATTTGGGTGTGGGTATAAGCTGTTTTAACGTAATTTGTTTTGGTTTTGTATTTGAGTTCTCCTTTTTTTATTTTCTAGCTTTTATGCCACAAGTACTTAACATTTCTGCTGTCAGCAAATTTGACAGAATTTAACAATTAAAACGAAAATGGATGAAACAGAGTATTCGTAAAATTCTACAAAAGATTAAAATACAAAAGATTGATACATGAACCAGTTATAATGTTAGAGTTTATGCAAGGTGAAAGCACCTTAGCCTAAATTAAAAGCTGCACTTACATGTAAGCAATAGACGACTTGTTTCTGTGGTTTGTAGGCTGATCAACTGTGTTTGGTATTGGAAGAACATGAGAAGAATATGTTTATCAGGAGCTGCTGGCAAGTGATAAACAAATTCCTCAAATGTTCTTCCAACATCTCAAGTGGTTTATCATGCCTATTAGCCAATTAGAAATGTGTGGTGCATTGGTTTAATATATTAATTAGAAGACGTTTTTGCTGGCGCAATAAACCATAGCTGATTGACCAACGAGTGCACACATTGATTTGGTTATTATGTACATGGATACATTCCGATAGGTCGCACAGAACTTTTTGAGAGCTGCGAATTGAAACTTGGAGCCAAGCATCTTGAGTTGTCTTTTTTGCCTACTTGTACAACTGCTGGGTTAGAACTTGAAGAAAGTTATGGAAATGGCATTTCAGAGCTTCCATGTTTCACAATTTTCTCGGAGAATATGCCCCGGGAACCCCTCCCACCTATATTTAGCAAAAGCTGCGTGCCTCCAGCCTGTGAGTAGACTCTTAAGGGTTTCCATTGCAGCATGAGCCATGTGAGAAAAGTGCCAAATTGGACCCCAAGCTTCTCGCAGCTTTTTCACTTGTGTAACTGCAATGAAAAACTGGAGAGCCTGCTTGCAGCAATCGTCTTCAGATGGTGCTCCGCTTTCAGAGGCCTACACCTACTATTTCCAACCATCCCTCTGCTTACAGATGCCATGACAGGCCGATCTCTGTACGTTGGTGGCTGTAAGAAGACTTAAAAACCACCCGTGGCTAGCCTCAAAAACTGCCAGCATGTATGGCAGATGAAAGAAAGTGAAATGTTCACAGCCTTTTTCTTGTACTGAAGTAGGACAGACAGTAAAAAGTTATATCCCAACTTTTTGCTTTGTAGAAACAATCAAAGGGTGGAGTACTGTTAGAAGCTGTCTTCAAGCACCTTGACCTTCTCGAGAAACATTTTTTTGGCCTCCAGTTTGTTGCTGACTCACCTGATAATTTGGTTAGTTTTGTGCTTGCAAGTTTACTTTCCTTTCAGTTTTTAAACCAAGCACTAAATTCCATGTTATATTTTAACATTTTTTTAAACTCAGCAATGGCTTATTCCAGAGAAGCAGATAAGAAAACAGCTTAAACGTAAGTTGCATGTTCTACTAGGGAACTTTCTTAATATGTTTTCTTTTTTTTTGGTTTTTGGAGCTCAACAACAGAATTTTATGATGTCACACAACAGGGAAATGCTTCTGGCAGCACTCTCCTCCCGTGACTAGATAGTTTTAGGACAGTGACTTCTCATTTTGTCAAAGTATACCGTGAAAATGTATAGTATTGTGTGTGTTGAGGTGGATGGAAATTGACTGACAAATGGCAAAATAAAGAGGTTGGGGGACATTCCCTTGCCTGCGTCTGAGCAGTGGGTTATTGAAATTACATTATTTTGTACATATTACTGACTTAATTCGACTTGTTGTGTGCCGAAATGATGTATGGGCACTTCATATTACATTGACATCGCAAGTGTCCCAGTAGGCCGTCACTTGAGACGTCAAGACGTTTCCAAATGCAAGAATGTTACTCTAATTATGGTGTGCATTTGTGTTTTTGTCGTCTCAACTGAACTGTTCATGTTTACCTGTACCTTTTTAGGTGGCCCACCTTACATATTCTATTTCAGAGTGCGATTCTTCGCATCAGATCCTTCTAAACTCTCTGAGGATGTCACGAGGTACATTAATGCACGTTTTTTTTTTGTTTTTTGTTTTTTCCCTTTCTTTTAATTTCTGTTGAGCTACCTTGTCTTAGAAAATAACTGCATGAACCTGTATCCCTGAAGGAGAGGTGACAATTATTAGAAAACTATTTCAGCTGTTCAATGGAGTGTGAGGAAGCAGTATGCAGGGCTTGAAACTGCGACCAATATAGTCGCATTTGTGACTGAATTTTTCCACTTGTGACTAAAACTCGTGGAGGAGCTGCAAATTTGTGACTAGTCTTTGTCTTGGCTATTATGAAAGTTAAGGGTTGGCAGTTGTTGCTACTTTGCAACCTTTTTTTGCCAAAAATACGTCCATGCGTGGAAGCAATCGAAAACTTATTTCGTTTCTTGTCTCGATTTTTTATACAATCTGAAGGTATGGGGCAAAATTGCGTGATTTACCAGGGGAGTTATGTATGCGACATGTCAATTCCCTTTGATCATTTGCCATTTACAGTGGTTTCCTTAGACGTGTATTACAGGTTCATATTCTGTTTTCTTAAACTGCTGGCATGTTGATGTCGTAATTTTTGCTACTAGAGTTTGTGAACTTGCGACTTAAGAGATTTTCGTATCTGGTCACAACTGGATTTTATTTTTAATTTCAACCTAATGGTTAAGGTGCTGAACTTGAAATCGGAAGTCTTGGGCTCAGGTCTCACACTGACCACTAGCTGCAGGTGTTCAGGGTCAGCCCTGGTTCAGTTCTTTTGGTGCACTGGTAAATAGTCCATTGGTCAGCTGCCTTCGACCAGTTGAGGTTCTTAAATCTGTTAAACTTTCATTGTCTTCATTTGCATCATTTGTCACTAAAAGCCACTTTGCTGAAGGCAAAGTAAACATCAATGAACATTCACCGAGCTGAAGGCATTTGTCTCTGTAAATGTTGGCCAATATTTACTAAGCGGAAGGCAAATATTTGTTGTAGTATAATTTTTGAGCCGAACAAGAGGATGAAATGATAGATTAGGTTGAAGAGTTTCTTTAGTTGGTCTGTGAGATGTGATCAACTAGTATCAACAGATATTTCCTCCTTGTTTTAAATATAGGTATCAGTTTTACCTTCAAATCAAGCGAGACCTCCTGACTGGAAGGTAGGGTTTTCATTTGTTAGTGATCGTGAGCTACTTTGCTAAAAAATGCAAGTTTGTCAGATAGTTTGCTAGATACTATTTAAGTGGGGAGTTACTGTAGTCTTTTTGGTGGTAAAAGTGCACCAGCAATGCGTTTTCTGTTAAAATCACCATTTTGTGTCTTCCAAAATTATCATTCTGCCTGAAAGTACAGAATAGAAAAACTCTGCTATTATGATTCAACAGTGAAAGTAAGCCGATCTCTGGAGTTAACACACCTACGTCCACAAAAGATTTCTTAAAATGCTTAGTGTTTAGTCTTGGTAAAATGTAATCGTGTTCACATTTTGTGAAGCACATTTGTTCTCTTTGGTGGTAGTAGGTCATGCAAGATATGATCCCTCCTAAATATTTGCTTGAACAACTGAAAGTCTTTCTTCTTTACTGCTTCAGATGTGGTCAACTACTTCCTTGTGGTGTAGTCAAATTTGAAAACCCTCTTAAAGAATCTGTTGATCCTATCCAAGTACTTTTGTTTATACGCAGTACTGCTGCAAACCTCTAAACCGTAATGGCAATTTTGCTGAGGATTACCTAAAGTTTTGTTTTACATATCACATAGCTGTTTTTTGTCACCACAGATTACCATGTTTGTATGACACAGCAGCTGAATTAGCATCCTATGTTCTTCAAGGTACACTGTCATGAATGTTTTTCTTTCAGTTAGTGTTCATGAAACTATAATTTCTTTTGTGTACTTTTGTGTACTTTATTTCTAATGTGTTAAGCCATGATATCATGCCAGCGATAATTATGGGATGCTGAAATCCTTGCCTCAAGCTGAGCATGGGGAAGAATTCCAACTGAGTGCTTTGGGTAACTATGGCAACCCTGTGAGTGGCATCAACCAGACACCGTCACACTGCTAACCAATGGAAAAACAACTACCGTACTTGCCCTAAGGTCACCAAGGACTGGCCGGGGCAAGAGGAAAACAACGTTCGAGTGTGTCTGCATTGTGTGAGTCACATGTCAAGCAAAGTGACCTTGACCTTGTGTGGGGCACTGTCCAATGCCAGTGGCCTCTGCGAGGCTGACTGACCATACCAACTGAATTCAAGCAACACACTTCTGGCTGTTTCATCGAGTTTAACTATGTACAAAACTTGTCTTTGAATGGAGGCTACCACTGGAGCTCCAGTGACTGTGAGATATAGAGCTGCCAGCTACTTGGCGATGATTGTCAACAAGGGTACTTGAAAAATACAAATCTCCACAGCCCCCTTGTATCATGTGGGCATACATCTACTATGAATCCTACTGAAAGCCCTGGCCTAAATGCCATTTAATTATGAAAGCAGCATGGTGTATACCAAAGAAAGGCAATTCTTTGTATTGATTTAAGTAGATTAAACTCTTTAAACCAGGCTCTTGATCTAACTTAGGGTGCAACATGTGTATCACTATTCTTAGTGATCAGAATATAGTGCTTATTTCATTGCTTACTTGCCTTGTAAGTATGTCCTTTGATCTGATTGCAGGTGAACTTGGTGACTATGACCCCAGGATTATGGTTGATTCTTACGTATCTGAGTTCCGATTTGTACCTGACCAGGTGAGAGATTTGTAATTTGTTATGAGCGCAACATTCATTTTTCTGCATTTATCAACTACATCGCGAAACGGAAGTTGGGTGCCTCAGCCTGGGATGTCCAAGGGCTTCCACTGGAGGTTGGCCAGCAAGCCCCTGGACTAAGTAACACTCCCATGACTGGCAATCCCCGCAACCCAGCCATGAGCCCCCAGCCAAGGCGTCCAGGCAGCCATCACACTGACAAGCAGTTAAAAATAGGGAGTGGAGGGGGGCAAGCCAACTGGGTGAAAGCAGCACAAGAAGGCCTGCAAGATCTCCAACAAGTGCAGCTGTGTGACTGAAGGACCACATGAGCATACACCTAGGCCACACACTGCTGACCCCTACTGCTCCTTGAAGATAACCGTGCTGTCAATCTGCGTCACTCTTTGTTGTTAACTTTGTTATCTTGCATTTAACTGCATGAACTTCAGCATACTACTGTACATGCAATGCAGTACTGTTAAATCAACCTCAAACCTGGGCCATGCAAGTTGTTGACAACACTATATTTTAAGTGCAATTTTCCTTTCAGTTGCTATTTTTCTGGTGTAGATTATGCTGTAGTAACAGTGGCTTTGCTTTTGTCTTAGACTGAGGATTTTGAAGAGCGAGCTGCCGAATTTCACAGGCATCATGGGTAATGAATATTTGTATACTGGTAATTAATTTCCCTGAATGTATTATGGTACCACTTCAGCTGGCTAGAATTACATGGAAATTTCCTTTTCTCAGTGGCCAAAGTCCAGCAGATGCTGAGTTCAACTTCCTTGAGGTCGCAAAAAATCTGGATTTGTATGGAGTGGACCTTCATTTTGCCAAGGTACTGATCTCTTTTAAGATGGTTCATCACCATCGATATCTTCAGACAATATAAATTATTTGTTTTTGAGCAACAGTAATGCAACGTTGTCAACCATATGTTATCTTGTCAACATAGCAAATGAAGCACCAAGAAAATGATCAATAGACCTTTTTACTGATACAGGAGCCATCTTGAATTCTGTTGTTTGAAAAATATATTATGGGATGCCTAGCATGGCAACATGGAAACATTTACCCTGTGGGCATCCCATAATTTATTTCGCAGAACATTAGAATTCAACTTGGCCACAGTATCGGTAAAAAGGTCTATTCTGTTTGAAGACTTGATAATTCACTGCCTCTTTTCAGGATCACGATGGCCTTGATCTACACATTGGGATCTCTCCTCTTGGTTTAACTGTTTACCACAACAGATGTAAAATAAATTTCTTTCCATGGTAAGTTCATTCATTTGTTCCCTGATTGTGTGTGCATAATGGGAGGTGTGCAAAGCACTTCTGTAGCCAGAGACTCTTGGGCATTACTAAACAACGAAACAGCAAAACGAAACACTGAAACACGGAAACAGCTTTTGTTTTTGAGAAAACAAAGAGTAGAAAACAATAGCTGTTTTGGTGTTTCAGTGTTTTGTTGTTTAGTAATGCCCGAGACTCTCATGACTTTTCTTGCATAGTTTCTGTTATGCTTCTGATCAGCCAACAATTTTGACTGTTTGCCTTCAATACCCAATGGTGTACACATATGCTTTGAAATCCGATTTTTCCATTTCTCTTATTCTTATTACATTTACGACGTTGCTATTACCATCATTTGATTATTTGTAATTAAGTGCACATACCAAGCATTAATGTAATTTTCAGGTCAAAAATTGTGAAAGTTTGCTTCAAAAGAAAACGATTCTTCGTTCAGATTAGGCCTGATTGGGTAAGTCCATTGCTTTTATTCATAAACAAGATACTAGTAGTTAACTCGAATGCTGACAGTAAAATTAAAGAACTTTATAATGGACCATTTTTTACTTCGTTTTACTTTTCAGAATGAGTGGACCGATAATGTGATTGGTTTCCATATGCCAACCTATAGGGCTTGCAAAACTCTCTGGAAAACTTGTGTTGAGTATCACACATTTTATAGGTTAGTCATGAATATGTACTTATTGACTGAGTGAGTTGGCTGGACGGGATGTGCGCCATGACTGAGGGCCAAATATTTTCCCGTCTGGCCCGACCTAACTCAGTCAATAAGCATTTTATCATATGACCACCGCGCTTCAGTTTGCATCTCGCGAAGAGCCGTACGCGATCCTAGCAGGGCTGGACGGCTTTTTACGGCCCTGCTCGCGCCATCGCGTACGGCCCTCATACGGGGATTTTCTCAATAGTTTTGCAATGGAAGCACGCAGAGGGCCGTACGGGTCATATGATGATAAACAATACCTTTGATCTGTTTGACTCTAAAATCGTGATTAGCCAAGCAGGCCATTTCTTTTAAATTAAAAAGTTGTTCAATTCTTTGTCATTTAGAACACATTACCCCAAGCCATCGGCAAGCAACAAGAGCTCATTAGTTAGGATAGGCTCCAAATACAGATACAGGTAAAAACTATTAAAAAGCACTTAATATTCTTTAATATTTATCTTCAGCAGGTATCTATATGCACAGGTATCTATATGGATACCTGGATAAAATGCGCCATTTGTAGATGCTTCATACTATGCGTGATATTGGTGGAGGCTCCTGTAGTGTCATAGCAGGAGTTATTGTTGGAATGTACTGGTAGTTATTGTTGTCGGTGATAATTAGGTGTAGTATGCCCTATGGGAGTAATGTATACTGTTCTTTGGAAAAGAAGAAGTCCCATTTGAAAATGCTTGAAATGGTGCATTGAAACATTCTTTTTGGAACCTCAACCAAGAACGATTAAGAACCAAAATTAAAAATTATGCATTGGTTTTACAATGTCAAATGGTTGCTCTTGATGCTACCATAGTATGTCCGTCCAAAGATGTTTAGAGTTATCAGATAAAGTAATCTATAATAATATTAGTAATAATAATAATGAAATTTATGTAATGCTAAAATTATTAAAATATTCTAAAGCACTTCACACAATGCATAGTAACTAGAAATACAAATATAGATCAAATATTATAAAATATCAAAGTGATATGCTAACTTCAAAAGGTATGTCTTTAACTTTGATTGAAAAATGCTAACATTTGGACTGGATCATATTTCGGAAGGAAGTTTGCTCTAAAGAAATGGCCCAGAATGGGAATAGGGTCAATCACCAAAGTTGCTATTTTGAGTCAAAGGGTTAACAGGCCACAGGATACACATGCACAATGTCACTGTGGTTTCCTTCTCCACGTAGTCTGAAGCTTAGAGAGTGCTGGAGACTTCAGTCTGGGTAGACTGCAGTACAGTCACTAAAAAGCAGTTTCACCTGCTGTAAAATTATATTTTGCCACAGAGGTAAAACAGAATATCAAGCTTTAGAGGAAGGAAGGCAACAGCCAAGAACTGAACCGAAGATTGTTAGGTACGTATGTGTTTAAAAGTGTTTATGTTTATTTGTTTAGGAAAGGTCATAGACATGTCTCCTGGTTTAAACTTGTTACTGTCCTTGCAATTCGTTGTTAGTTCTTCAGTTTTAAAATCACCAACTGAAATAATTTTAAATTCTTATAGAACACTGAGCAGACGTTACTCAAAAAGGAATGAAGATGGTGAGTCAGAAGTGCTTTTGACCTATAAAAAACCTGGTGAACACTTACGGCAATTTACAAATAATTTCTTAGTTCCAAATTTAACTTGAAAAGCTTGAAATAGCATCTTAGCTGGAAAAAAAAAAATATATATTTATATATTGTCTGCTTTGACATTCAATTTTCTGGTCGCCTCGAAACCATTTCTTTCGCCATTTATCCCTAAGACAGAAGACACCAAATAGCGTCTGTGCCACAAATGAGATTTTACTTACCGATCAGTGAAATACTGTTAATGATATTTTGTGCAAACTGAGCTCAAATTTTTGCCGTGATCTGTGCCTTGTTTTGAAAATTTGTCTAGGCTCACGGCGGAGAATAGACCTTGATCACATGTTCAACAAGGATGACACAGTATTCACTGAGCGAGGACCCCAGTCAGCTGGCCTGAATTATTCATCGTCTGTGCCTTCGGACTTTGACAAGTGAGCTTTTGTAACCATGCATTAGCCTGCAGAATAGGCAGGCTTCTTTTTTTTGGGGGGGGGGGGGGGGGG
>BLFK01000874.1:1143445-1165866 GCA_014634185.1 Astreopora myriophthalma
ATCCGGCCATTTTGGATGCCAGTACACAAAGAGCACCTATCGTGCGAGCCCCCTATCGTGCGAGCCCCCTATCGTGCGAGCCCCCTATCGTGCGAGCCTCCTTTTGTACACTCCCCAGTTTTCTCTTCTCCCTGAAAGCACGATGGTGGTAATAGATCACAGAAGACGTCAAAATGTGGCAAGAATATCGGTGACACACTCGTCTAACGGCTCGTGTGCCACTAATTTGTTCTTACCACATTTGGACGCGTCGTGTGACACATATAACTGAAAAGACCCATTGCACCGTGGAAGCTATTTGCTAATTAGTTTGCCCAGTGACCTGGCCTCAGGCTTGCAAAATGTCGCAAGAATATTTGGGAGACAAGTCGTAAAAGCTCCCGATTGTCAATTGTTTGATCAGGATGAACCACTCGCTAGTCAGAAGTAAAAGTCTTGGAATGGCAGACGAGGCGCACATGAACCGACTCAAACCAACTCTTACACCAGAAATGCAGGTATAGTGAAAATAATGGTAGGTGTGACGGGAGATCAAGACCTTTTAACTGAATCGCATTCAGTACATCCCGTTGAACGCTTCTTTAATGAATGGCCGAAAAATCACAAAAGAGTTGATGTGTATTAGTTTCGCACGTTTTCCCGCGTTAAGCACAGGCCAACATGTGTTTGCTTAGGTTCTGATTGGCTTATCCGTGTTTCTCATGGGTGGACTGGAACTAGCATGCGGTGGAGGCTGGTTTGCGCATGCATTGGCTTCCGTCTCATGTTCGCTCCATTCCCTGTTGTATCCGTCCCTTGTGTTGTATTCAGAACATTTATCCTTGTTGTTGATGGCCAACTTAGTTTCTACCTTTCTGTTACACGCTTGACTCCTGTAATTTAAAGAAACATCACTTCTTACCAAATCTGTTATCTCTGAACTATTCTGTACTCTGTTATCTGTGTTGCTTTCCTTCTCTTTCTTGCAACTTAGCGCAAAAGTATTTCGTCAAATGATTCTTACATTTCCGATATGGAAGATGAAACCTGTCGCCCTTCTCCACGGGTATGTAAAGAGGAGGATTTGCATTCGTTTGTTTAATCGTGCTGTTCTCAAGTTTTGCATTTCCGCGTCTCATCCTGTTTTCTGTTTTCTCAACTTCAAGCTGCTTCTTATGTTCATCAGTTAATTCGTAAAATGAGACCCGCCCAAACATCATGAATTTGAGGAACGCTTCCCCATTCGTTTGAAATTCCTCGATGTCTTCAATTTTTGTTACCTTCTCTCTTTGTTTCCTTCTCTGTTCGGTCAGCTTTGTAGTTCTGTTGTGAGAGAAAATGTGTGATCAGTTTGTTTGGTGGAAGTACACTGGTGAAGCTGAAGCTCTCGAAGAAAGACAGCTTTACTTACGGACCTCTAGAAGAAGCGCCTTTCGTTCGAAATTCTGCAGAAACTTTGTATTTTCACATTCCAATAATCAACCAGCTCTCTGGACGCTTTTTCAGGTTCCCTAGGGTGTCGGCTTACAAGTGCTTCAAAGGACAGGATTTTCTAAAAATAAGTGATAATGCAAAGTATTCAACTCTTTAGCCTTGTCCGTTCTTTCAGCATAATTTGCGTTAACTCGTCTTGTGGTATTCACAGTCAATTTCTTTACGTCTTCCTTTCAGAGAAATGGTTCTGTTAACCAAGAAGGCATTATAACAGTCAGGTAACACCGCAAATATACTAAATAATAATAATAAACAACACGCCTGTTGGCGTTTACGTGGGATGCACTATTTGATGGAAAGATTAGTTTTGATGACTCACTGTAGTGAGATGTTGTTTCTATTTGCGACTAGTTTGCACTCTTTAATCGAAAATAATCCAGCGAGTCTCCTTATTTGTCTCAAACTTAATAATAAACAAGGCGCCTGTTGGCGTTTACGTGGGATGCACTATTTGAGGGAAAGATTAGTTTTGATGACTCACTGTAGTGAGATGTTCTTTCTATTTGCGACTAGTTTCCACTCTGTAATCGAAAATAATCCAGCGAGTCTCCTTATTTGTTTCAAACTTGCAGCTGTCAAAATTAGAGATTTCAAATGAATTTCTGTTGAAAGATTTCAATAATCAATTCAATGTTGCGAGTTTGAAACGAACAAAGGGGTGCATTTTCGATTGAAGAGCGTAACGCGCCAAATATTTTTATGTAAAGTATATTCACCCCAAGAAAGATCATACGTGTTAATGTTAACTGTTTATTCATTAAAACTTTTGATTAAGCAGGTGGAAACGAGAGACGAAATAATGAATTGTTGATTCGAGGATTTGTTTTCATTGTATAATTTTGTAGATTGGAAAAGGTTTTATTAAATAACGGAGAAAATTAAGCAGACGTTGCTTTGTGCTATTGTTTTTTTACCTTGCACGTGATTACATGTCGGACCCAATCAAATGGCAGGGTAGAAATACTTTCAAGCTGTGACATAACGCTTTCATTGTCTCGTTGTTTCCGGCTGTTATTAGCTGCTAAGGACAACAGAAAGCATTTCAAATATTTAAAAAATTTCAAGAATTAGAAACAAACCTGTCGATTTGTAGAGAAAACGAAAGACCGAATTTATAACGTGGTCTGCCACAGGCGTCCCAAGTCAAAAACAAAGTATTAAGATTTCAGATTTTCTCCCTTTTTACTGCAGCACGAATTTTTGGTGCTGTTACTAGCATTTTTGTGAAGTGATTTTTTTCTCTTGCCACGCTTGCATTTCAGTTTGGTGATCATTGTTCTGTTAGAGTTTTCGTACAACTTCATATTTGTTGTAGTTAATCTTAACAAGTTCACCTCTAATTTCTTTTAAAGATTCGTTCTCGCTTAATCCATCTGAGGGTCAAATCAAAACGTGGCCGAAAAAGATCACATCGCCCGATTCAGTTTGTTCTCCTTGAATACTTTAAATTGTGGTTTCCCTTTTGGTTTCAGTTTATTGTGTCGTTAGCACGTTTCTTGTCGGATTTTTGCTGGGACACTAGCAATCCTTGTAGGATAGTGTATGATCCCTGAGTTTGCTTGGATCCCGACCTGCAGTTTTACATCGACCACGTTTCTTCAAGAAATTCGCTTCGCGTTGTAATTGGAATAACAACGATGAAGTTAGTTTTACCCACTGGGGCTCCATTATTTTGCTTATACCTTTTCCCGTTTTCTCGCAGAATGGAGCCCGACGAACTGGGAAGGTTTGGATTCAATGTTCAGGTAATACATTTTTAAATGTAAATTTGTTAAAAATAATTTTTAAAGGTAATGAATTGTTAAATTTATTACAGGTGGCCATTTAAAAATGGTCAACTGTACTGAAGTGTCAGAGTCAACAAATACTAACTCCTTTGTTCTCGTGTCACAGGGAGGTGCAGATATCAACTTACCAGTTATTGTATCGAAGATTGCGCGAGGAATGCCGGTAAGTTTGCCAGGAATTTTGCAAACATTTTCGTCCAACATCGTGAGCGACCTGGTGGCTAAACGATCGAACACTTGTTCGCAACACAGATGCTTGACCTAGATCAAACATATGTTGAGACAGGCAGCTCTGAACGGTCAAACGTGTTCATCCAACAAAAATGTTTGATCGTTTAGCCAGGGTAAGTTGAGTATCGTTGAACATTCTGGCATTCGTCCTCAGGGAAGAATAACGGATGAATAACGGATGATTCACATTCGGTTTCAGTTGATCCGTAGGTAATACGTTCATTAACAGTCTCAACAGTTTGACGAGAAGCGTACTTGCCAGCTATTGGCTACATTGTCTGATGAGGGCTGTTCCAACTTTTAACCTAAGAAGTCCAACCTTTGTTTTCTCCTAGGCTGACATGTGCATGCCCCAGCTACAAGAAGGAGACGAGATTGTGCACATAAATGGAAGAACTGTTAAAGACTTGCCTCACCAAGAAGTAAGTGACTTGGGTAATGTAAAATTTCAGTTTTAACCGAAAAGGCCTTTTTTCCAGTCCCTTTGCTTTCTTTGCTGTGGTTTTGCTGATCGTGTTTCTTTGCTCTTGTTTAGATTGTGGATCTTATTAGAACGATCAGCAAGTCGAACCGAAGATTGCTCATTATGACAATTCGGCCAAATGGTATGAAAAGCTTTCAAATTGAAGCATGCAGCTTCAACATTCTGCATTTATTAAGCGCTAATTACGCGTAAGCTTTTCCGAGAAATACCAAATGGAACCGTGCATTCAAGAGTTGTGGAGATTATAGCACCTTCCGTTGCCAGTGGCACGGTACAGTTTTCGATCTGGCACGTGTATTCCGTGCAGCCACACTGTTCTCGCGATTGGCGTGCGTCTAAACAGGTCTAAACGGCGATAATAATAATAATAATCATCATCATCATCATCACTTTATTTAAGTCTCAGGTTATCTAGCCGAGCACGAGTGCTCTACTAATTGGGGAGACTAAAATCAGAACAGATCAAATCAAATGTTGGTTTTTGTGGAGAGGGGAAAACCGGAAACTCAGCTCACATATGACGCCGAGACCGGGAATCGAACCCGGGCCACATTGGTGGAAGGCGAGCGCTCTCACCACTGCGCCAACCCTGCTCCCCAAAAGTTCCACTCTATTCTCTGCTACATTTAAGTAATCCTGTAGCTCTTCCAGCCCTGTATTTTCATTGGTCTCTATGACCTCTAGCTTCTTTTGTTATCAGGGCTAGGCGCATTGTTTGTGTTGTATCAGCTATTGTTTCGTGCTCCAATCAATGACAGTGCTGTCCCTAGATTTAGACTGGGTTTACACAGACACAATTTCATTTGTAACCGCATCGCTTTCGAGGCGGTTTTTGCCTTCCGCTGATACGATTCCGGTCGAGACCGTTGGCTAAACCGGATCGTTTTAAAAACGCAGACAAAGGTGGAGCGTTTTGAAAACGATACTGTTTCATCTGTCGTGCAAGGCTAACCCTTGAAACCGTGTCCATTTGAAACCGGTTCCGTGTAAACGCTGCCCCTTTAGGGCCGAATTACAGGGTACGACTTTTGCTTGCAACTGTCGTGTACGATTTCTTCTGCGCGTGCAGCTCTCGCCAAGCAAAAAATCGCGCACCACCCTCAGCGCGCAGACTATCGTAGAGTTTTTAAAAAGACATGTGTTAAAATCCTACGACATTTCTTGTGACGTTCACCACAGGCGGAAAATCCGAACTGTTCGAGGCAGCGTGATGTCACGCACGCTATTTGATCTCGTACATTTACTGTATTTTGTAACGGCTGCTCTCGGCTAGATTCAAGTTGTCGGATTGTCAACCGTAAACAAAAATAAATGCAGAATTACGGCGAAACACTTCTCGCAAATTCACGTGAGCTGCTTTCTCAAAATAAATATTAAAACAAACAGGCTTGGCTCTATTTTCTGATTGGTGTATTTGCGAATTGCAAGTGTCACACGAACCCTGTCCGGGTGGTGATGGCAAGTGTCAATGGGCATTTGAAATCGGCCATTTGATTGACCACTTTTGGCGACATTATTTGACGACAGTGCTGTGGCGGCGATTGTGGAAATTCGCGGCATGACTCTAGGTGGTTAGAAGCAAGCGAATTTCACGGTTTTAGGCATGGAACTGCTAAAATTACGTGGCTTTCATTTGCCCGAGGCTGGATGGCGAGGGACGTGTGGAAGTAGAAGGAAATGGACACAATTCAGAAGGCTTTCAGCTCAGACGACCGTTGGAGTTGCATGCCTTGTGTTTGTCTTCTACTTTTGTCGGGGGCGCCAGCAGCAAGCAACTAAAAACGCCACAAAATCGCAAAAGGCCACACTAAGAGCAAAAGGTGAGTTATTATACTTTATTCATCTGGCTTACGTTACATCAACGTGGGGATCAAAAGATGCAAATTCGAAATTTTATGGAGCATTGCTGCCGACCACTTGAATCTAGCCGAGAGCAGCCGTCACGCTGCCTCGAACAGTTCGGATTGTCCGCCTGTGCGTAAACGAAAGCGACCGCCGACCGCTTATCTCAGTTGTTAGAGCACGGGACTGTCGTGGGTTCGAACCTCGGCCAGACCATCACTCAGGTCTTGAAATAACTGAGGAGAAAGTGAGGCCTTTGCAATGACATCTGCGAATGGTTAGACTGTGTAGTTTTCTCGGATAAGGACGATAAACCGTAGGTCGCGTCTCACAACCCTGGTTCGTAAATAACTCCGTGGGAAGTTAAAGAACCCACACACTGTTCGCCAAGAGGAGGGGACGTAGATCCCGGTGCTGTGGTCTCTGGCCTTGGAAAGGGCACACTATCAGTTGGGGGGAAAGCTCTGTTGTGTGGCCCCCCACCACCTGCATTGGTGGTGAAACTCAAATAAACTCAAAGTAAATTTATGCGAAACAATTCGTGCCGTAGGCCTGTCGAAAGCTTGTCGCATGCAACAGACCATGCAAAATCGGCCCGTAAGGCCTGGGGATGGCTGCTACGGCCAGGTTCCCAAGCCTTAATACGGAAGTCACGGAAACAAATGGAGCGGCCACGTATACGTAATGGCGAAGTGTATAGGAGTAATTACACTTATTTTGTCAAGTAAGAGGTTTGCTTTTATGTCTGTGAGATAAGGTTTAATTCTAGTACAACTTGAAGTCAATTTTCGTCGTTGCAGTTTTTGAATCCATGAAAAATGTGCTTTCCCACGGACAAGGCTCTTTGAAGCTTGCATTTCCGAACTAAGTCTACTTTCTAATTAATTGGCGCACCCAAAGTGTGAGGCCATCCGTGCACATTGCTGATTATTGTTATTATTTGTGGGAAAGGCCCATAAGCAGTATAATGACATGAACAGAACTGGAAACAATCGAAAGTAGATCATTTTATTTGATGGCGTGACTCACTTTAGGCTGTATAGTGACAAACTACTGAGCCTTGACTTGTGTACCCCCACGCCAAGGAAAAACCACCAGTTCTTGTCGGATCAAGAAAGTCGAGTCCTTTTGAGTGAGATCGTCAATGGCAGCAAAAACACGGCAAAACACCTTGTACACTTCGGAGTGTGCTAGCACAAGTGCCTCGGCCTGCACGTGTAGCACACATTCTAGTAGGGGACGGCTATTCATAGTTATTTTTATGGAGTTACTTTTATAGAGTTAGTGTTAAGCCTCCAAAATCCTGAATTCATGATTTTGGAAGGGTTAGCTTAAAGTTTAGTTATTAGGTCTAAACCATGATTTAAGAGCCAAGTCGGTTCATTTAATTTTGGCAGTCCAAAATCTTGAATTCAGGATTTTGGCAGTCGTTTACTCAAACTCTAAGTCATAACTCTACTGAAATAACTCTATTGCTAGTCAATCTCATGCTAGTATATTTCTTTGTCATCCTCTGCAAACAGGGTTCGTGCTACTCCTTAAACTCCTTGAAAACTACTTGAATATATTTTGCAAATTTAAGGGCACTTGAAAACTCCTTAAAAATGAGAAATTTAAAAAAACTCCTTAAAAACTCCTTGAATTTTTTACTTAAATACGCATTGAATGTGAAAAAATATATTGGAAACAATAAAAGAGAAGAAAAATATAGAAAGTGATCTGGTTCAAGAGCGCCTTGGCAAAAAATGTGCCGCTATTATTGGAAACAAACGCTTAGAGAAGCTTTATTCTTCTTCGTTTCTTCTCCTTGAAAGTCAAATTTAAGTCCTTAAATTCTCCCTAAAAAGTCCTTAAATTTAACTCTGAAATTCCTGCACGAACCCTGTGCAAAGCATTGACGAGAAAAGAGTTAATTCATTATTTTGTGGAGCACGTGAGTGCCTGAAGATGAATTTTCCATTATTTATTTCCCTGAACTTCAATGCCCTAAAATTATTAGATGGTTAGCACACATGTTATGTAATAAATTATTTATTATTATTGATCATTGCTTCACATCAGCAATGATGGGAAGTTGCACTTTGAAATGATTTTCTGTTGGCTGAAATTGTTGTTGTAGTTACACAAGCTTGCTTTTAAAGCGCTTGCCTGGCTGCCTGGGCAAAACCCGTGTTATATGCTTTATACAAATAAATGTGACTAGTTTTTAGTTCATAAGCAACAACTTATGTCATAACAGAAAGTGATATCTGAATGTCTGACCCCTACTTTTGCTTTCAGTATTCACTAATCCTCCACGAGTTGACTCACCGGTTCACATTGTGACTCCAGAGCAATACATTGTGGCAGAGCAGAGACACGAGCAGGAACGTGTTACTGCTAAACAAGACAAAGAAAAGGCACCAGCTAAGGACACCGAGGCATTGCGAGTGTCCATGGATCAGCTCAGAGAGGTGTGTTGTATTGCACTGCTTTAAAGTACTGTATAATAAACGAGCTGCAGGGGTGTTTTATCGGGTTTTAAAACAAAGAGGCAAAGCCGAGTGGTTTTAGACCTGATAAAACACAACCTGCGAGTTTATTGAATGGCCTCTGGAGTCCGAACAGTGTTTCATATTGTGAGAGGAAACTATTAGCATACACAAAAAACAAGCACTGCCTTACTAGTTGGTATTCTTCATATAAAGATTATGGTATTCTTTATATAAAGAATACTAACGAGGAGTGTTTCATCAGGTTTCAAAGCTCATGCATGTGACATTTTATAGTGTTTTTGCTCAACAGCAGCAAGATGTGCATACTGAAACAAAAGGAAGAATTTGCTTATAAATAGAGTTCAATTCTCAAAAGAATGCTTCTCTCCTCCAACATGGCTGCGGTTTCTTTGTTTTACTCCCTCAATATGGCTCCTGTGATGTCAAGTGAACACACTCCATTGGTGACATGATAGGCTCTTAGGTTCATGAATTATTCATGAGTTTTTGAACAACAGTTTTCACACGAGTATGTAAATTAAATGTTGTTGCATATATTTTATGCCATGTCACACTGCACCCATCACTGTAGCATGCATAAATTTACCGCCTTGTTCTACTGCAGTGATTTGCGCATCCTGCACAGCACCTGTAATCCAAATTGCAAATATTTCCCGCCATCTTTCCACCCTGCCCTTTGTAACCATGGCTTGAGAGTATTTACATACTCATTAAGTGTAATATACCTTGACTATTATTTGACTGGCTTCACAGTGCTTATGCTTCTCCATCTATTTTTTTTTGTCATTTTGTGCACCCTTTCTACCAAATATGTGGATTCCAGTACAGTTAATTTACATGATATGCATATGTATACACCATCTTAGTACTAAGTGACTTGAGTCTCTGAGTGAGAGTCAGCTCATAAAATCCCCTTTTTTCCATTTTGCAGAATCTGGAAAGCGGCGATCTGCTTGTATATTTCCAGGTAGAATGTTTGATGTTATAGTCAAGGAGATAACTCATTCTTGATAGGGCGTTTGAAGTGGTAGTTTGTAAACCACCAATGTAGACTTCACTTCAGCCTCTTTTCAAGGCGAGTCTAAGTGCGAAGTCTTTCTTAGGGAAATGGGTTTATGTTCACATGCAAAGTCAAACTAATTACCATCACAAACACTTTCGCACTTGGACTCGCTTTGAAAAAGAGCCTGAATTGGAACTTGGAAATGGCCTCCTCTACTCAGGGACGGTTGATTCCATCGCCTACAATGGGAGGTAGAAGTGGTGTCTAACGGTGGAGTACGTTTGTTTTAGGAGTTGTACCGAAAAAAGCCGGGAATGGTCATGGAAGTAGCGCGAAAACCTGAAAACCTTCCAAGAAATAGATACCGAGATATTTTGCCCTGTAAGTAAAACATTCTTCCTTACGACTAGAAGTAGTCACGGTGGCTGAAACTTATTCTTCGCTTTGTTCTGTAAATTGTAAGTGATTATAAATAATTAATTCAAAATGGTGCAGAAATGGTGCTCCACTTGACAAAATTTTCCTGAGCCATTCTGCCTGGCTTGACAGGAAACCCAACCCACATGATCACCAGATTATCACCAGATTAGGAAGCACTCTACTTCAAATGCAATAATACGCTGTACCAATACTATATTCAGTTAAAAATGAGCGATAAATTGTCTGTTCTGTTCAATACAAAGTATCTCTTTCCTGCCCAAGGGGTCCCCCAGTAACGAGTAAAATCGTCAGGCTTTAGGCAGAGTAAAATCTATAAGTCGCACAGTCGGGAGTTAAAGGGTTAATGGGGACATACATTTTGAACAGACCGAGAGGGTGTGAACCCTTCCCTGCCCAAGGGGTTTCTCACTGGCGAGTGGCACTGTTCGGAGTTAAAGGGAAATTAGCTGAAGGGTTGTAAAGTGTCATTCTTGCATTTGCAGATGACGACACTCGCGTGAAGTTGGTGAAAGGAAAGAACGATTACATCAATGCCAATTACGTAACGGTTGGTTTTCAACACCGTTTTGTTTGTTTGTTTTTTGTTTTTTGTTGCTTGAGGCGATTTAGCCAAGGTCTTGTTAAATGTTACCTGTTGTCGTTGGAATCACTGGCCCACTAACGAACTTGAATCTTATTGCTTGATTTGACTTTTTAACTGCTGTTTCAAGGCATTTTTCAGAGTTTTCAAATATGGTCCAAAGGTGGGAAAAAAATGATTCATAACGACTTACTCACCAGGGGTACAAGGGGCAAGAGGGCTGAGCAGTCGCCAGAGAAGTCGTTCCATTATATTGCGGCGTTACATGATACGATTTTATGATTCTTTGACAGATGGAAGTTCCTGCAAGAGGTGTCACAAATAGGTACATTGCAGCACAGGGACCATTAGAAAAAACATGTGGTGACTTTTGGCAGGTAAAAGCTATTAATTAAGTAGACATGGAGGGCCCAGCCCTTGACTCCTTGACCGACCACAATCGCCGGCCATTATGACGCGAATGTAGATCTTGAAATCAATTCAAGGTCGTAACGAGCTGTTCCAAACGGATAGCGCGAAGTTGTCTTTGGCAGTGGGTGGGTTTGAAGATGCAGCAAAAACATACTTGTCCAGTATAGCTTCATAATGAGATTCATCGTAAATTTGACGGACTTCAGTGTCCCCTTAAGCCTGAGAACTTCATTTATCACAAGACTGTTTGTGATACATGAAGCAGTGGATTCTCTTCTCTTATCCGCTTTGCTAGCGAAACGCTACTAAAGTGGATGAGAGAAGAGAATCTTCTGCTCGTAGGGACTTTAGGACTATTTTAAACTTTCTTGGATTCATGTTTTATTTCAGATGGTATGGGAGCAGGAGGCTTCGTTGATCATCATGTTGACAACAACAGTCGAAAGAGGAAGGGTAATGAGTCGAATTTGCTTGCTTTAAACATGATAGTGCACACTCTTTTTTTATAAGGTCGTCTGATTTTGGAGGTGAGGGTGAACGTTCTTATTTTTTTCGCGATTTGAACCCGAAAACGTTCTCATGGTGTTCGTAAAGTTATATGACTTCCATTGTTGTAGAAGTTATTTTGGAAAGGTTGTAAATGAGAACTGCTCAATGAATTGCAGTTTTAACAGTAGTATTAAGAACACTGTACGTCGGGTTCGACTACAAACTGAGATGTTCTTCATTGTATAATGCATTAAGAAAACCACATCGTTAATGTTGGAAAAACTAAAAACATGCCCCTAAGTATTTGAATAAATTGTTGTTAGGCTACAGTTTTACATTTATTTTTCCTTTATTTATAATACAAACGAGTAAAATAAAAACGTACTGAACTGACTCAGCCTGAGCGGGTATGTTCTTATAATGTGTTCTTAAAATTTTCGTAGATCTTAGCCTCAGCGTTTAATGTAAAAGGTTATAAAAAGAGAGTGCACCGCACCAATGGAAAGTACTGCCCGATAGATTTCAGTTTGATGCACTTCATGACTCATGCAGGACTTCATCCACAGACTTGAAAGTTAGTGTCATGTCACCTTGTGCATCATAATAAACAGCACCAGATGACAGTACAGTTCAGAAGCTTTCATTTGAATGGTCTCACTTCAGCATTTCATCCACGGACCCAAAAGTCAAAACCTACGGTGAGCTACCCTGCAAGCAGTGGAAGTTCTCTTCTCTTATCCGGTTTTCTAGCGAAACGCTACCGAAGTGGATAAGAGAAGATAATCCACTCCTCGCTGGGTACCCGTGAGCATGGATTGAGAAAAGTCGCTAACCAATTGTGTTATTCCTAGGTGAAATGTCATCAATACTGGCCGGAAGGAGACGAAACTCTAACATTTGGAAATCTGGAGATAGTTTGTACAAAAATCCGTGACTTCTCGCCTTCGTACATTTATAGAGAAATGTACGTTACAGATTCCAAGGTACAAATAAAATTTCTGCGTCGGTGGACGTGAAGTTGTTTTGGGTGGGTGGGTGTTTTTTTGTTTTGTTTTTTTTTCCTTCAGCGGAGTTTTTGTTAATGTTGACCCTTCACGCTGTTTTATTTCCCAGTCTCTGCGAAGCCGAGTTGTCGTGCAGTTGCAGTACATTGCATGGCCGGACCACGGTAAGTTGTCTCAAGCTGTTGAGAGACTTTGCTTCATTTTAACTGTCACGCTAGCGCATTGCGTTACACCGTCTTTAGCATGCTTGCTTGAGAGCGGAGCACGCGGTCATGGTGTTTTCATATTTCTTGTTTGAGAAAGTCACAGAAATTAAATGTATTTTGGATTCCAATCATTGAACAAGGTCTTTTCACAAGTTTGTCGAATTTTATTTGCCTCAGCGTTGATCTCTCATCTAGTTTTTTCGGCAAACACGTGTATCTCTGGGAGTTGCACAACATCTAAAATGTTGAGCTTTGCTTGGTAACGAAATGCTTTGGAAACGACGGGCTGAATTTTTTATCTCAAAGGACAAGCGTAAGCTTAACATCGTAACGGATTTGCTCAAAACAAACAGTGAAACAATTTTTTTGTGTCAAAGGCCCTTTTCATTAAGCGTAAATGTTGTAGCCTGTAGATTCGATGTCCTTCTGTTAAATAAAGTTAGGCCAAGTAAAAAAAAACACAAGTTTCTCGTCCCCGCCCGCTTCATTTTTTAGCGCCGCCTCTCTTTTTTTATTATTTTTTATGAGCAAAAACCAACAGGCGTCACTTTTACCTTGTACTTAGTTCTCCTCTGTCTCATACAAAGAAAACTGCTGCTGTGTACACACCAAAATAAATGTAAATTTTCACTGTTAACCCTTTGCGTGTATCAAAATTAAACAAAATTGTGTTTAATCAATATCTGATGTTTCGTTTTATTAATATTTGACTTAAGAGCTCCAACGTATCCCTGGGGGAAGGTAATAATGTGTAAAGAAAGCATGCAATAGGAAATAATAAATAACAAAAAAAAAACCGCCCGCCCGCTCTCTTTTTTTATAGAAATCCGGACGAGAAACATGTGTTTTTTTTTTTACTTGGCCTAATATTTGATCTAGTTCTTTCAAAAACCGACAAACTGGACGTTACTGTCAGAAATACTTTTTGTCAAAGTGTTAGCAGGCGAAGCCACTATTTGTTTAAGCTGTTTTGTAGTATTTTCAATTCTTCCTCCGGAAGTTTTGCTCTTTAAGCTTATTTCGCCTTCGGTCGCCGTAGTTTTACACGAACTTCCAACTTGTTTGCGAAGAAAACTTTTCTCCAACCGATCTCTTTCGCCATAGCCTTCGTGTCGTCAGTAACGGTATCGCAATAAACCAGAAACAGCTTTTCCCAGAGCGAGTCGCAGGCGCAAATCTTCCTCGTAAACTTGCAAACAGCTCCCAAGTGAACAACGTCGATTAGATCGAGAAACGAAGCGATGTGCATAATGGCGCGCGGTGGAAGACGAATCAGCCAATCTCCACATACGATCGCATGCACGTGCTTGAGTGTTTCTTCGCCGAAAACACGGCTTATGTCCCCCTGTAGCAGTGTATCATCGTCGAATTCATCCCAGGGAACTTTCTTCTGCGACGGAGGCAGTCCTCGTTGATCCTTTCGGATGGCAATCCGCCATGTTCGCCATATCACTTCGTTTTCCTTCACGACAAGTTGATGGAAATCTTTGCTCGGCGGTGGGGCCTGGCTGACTTTTTCAATGAAAACTTTTACCGCACTCATTGTTGATAATCCCAAGACTAGTATCGCCGCTAAACCGTCAGAGACGATTCCGTACTTTCCCTCAAAACTTGAGAATTTTAGAGAAAGCAGCAAAATGCAAACCGTTCACGAGACTTTCTGTATTGCTATCCAGCGTTTGCGCGGGACAATCTGGACCAATAAGGCGCCACTTTCGCTTTGGTGATTCTTAACAAAACGAATTGAATTTTCCAATGGATTTTTGTCTTTATGAATCTTTGCTGCTGTTTCTCCAGTTTAAGAACTTTATTGTTCAAATCTAGCTTTCTTGTTTTTGTTCAAAGTGGACAATTCGCTGCCGAGCACCTGTGCAAACAAGTCGAAGATTTATCTTAGTTCTGGCGATGTGTATCGTTGAAGTATTCAACCGTTCTCGGCCAATAGTAATAAGGTCGTTTCCACCGTCACGCCACAAAAAGATAAATTCTTAACCGTTCAAGGAAAAAAGCCAGGAAAATTAAATGTTATAAAGGAGAAGTACATAAACAGCTTCTCAAAGTCTCAAGTCTGTGTGGTACACCATTTTTTGGTTATTTGCCGAAACATTGCACGCAACTTATAAGAGCTTTGTATGGCGGCGCCATCGTTGTGTACACATATTTTACACAAATATGGCCGCCGGAAATGAATCTGGAATTCACTTTACAGTGAAAACGCTTTCTTCTCACTCTTGAGCTGGTATACATACGCATTAACACAATCTTCTAATACCTGAAACGTTTAAATTGTTGAAAATTATAAGGAGAGCCTTTTTTTTGTTGTCACGCAAGGTGAAAATTCGGAAATTGAAAATGCTGTATTTTGAAAACAAGAGATGCTACGGCACTGGAGCTTTTAAAAAGATTTAGTTCGAGATTATCTTCAAGTTGCTGCAGGTAAAATTCAGAAAACTTCGCGATTTTGATTTTAGAATTTGATGATGTCACGGTGAAAACGATCTATACACGTAAAGGAAATAACTTGTTGGTTGGGTGATAATGAGCAAGCGGTGATGCCCTTATCGCAACGTTAAGGGCATAACTATTGTCTTCTTGAGCATAAATTTCTGTCTAGAATTAAACTTGTTGGTGCAGAATTGCTAATATCATACCGGAAAGAATTCTGACAAGTTCTCGACAGTTTTTTGTTGGCCTTCACATGTTCGTTCTCATGAAGAACTGCGTCAAAACGTTTTCATCTCAGGAAGAGGAAAATATGCATTGGATGTCTTGAAAACAAATTCTTATATTGAAGTTCAAGATCAGACTCGGGTTTTTGTTTTGAAGACACCCGTTGTGCATCGTAGTTCCTCATTTGTTTCACGAGCTGTCAACGAAAACGCCAACTTTTTGTGCTGCAAAGGAAGCTATCGAACTTTTCATAACAGTTAACCGTCAGAAAAAATTACCAGAAATTGTGTCATAGACGTGGAAAAGCATGCTTAACCCTAAGTAATGTACCATTCGTATTTTAGAGCAAACTTTTTTATTGTGCTCGAAATAAATAACTGAGCCTCTTTTTTTTTCAAGTAAACTTTGTTTTCATTGTGTAGATGTGCCTGACGACTCCACAGATTTTCTGGAGTTTATTCATATCGTTCGTCACTATCGCGAAGGAACAAAAACACCTTCTGTTCTACATTGCAGGTGAGAATCTATTAGATACGATGATATATTAAAATGATCGATGCAGAGCAACAAAATGATTGACACCACTAATTGTAAATTAGATTGTCCAGAACTTGAATAGTCTCGCTGTATAGTTTAATAATTTGCTGAATGGTTCTCGCCAATATTAGTGACCCGCACCGATTAAATGGAATAAACTACGGGAATGATCGGATGAAAAAAAAAAAAAAGCAAAAAACAGACAGACAGAAGGTGTCCGAAGATTTTACGAGCATTTTTATGGTCGTTTTATTGATTACCTATATTTGAGGAAATCGAGACCTCACGGCCAATTTTTGTCAACCAGTATTTTACGTGTTAAGGTATACGGGCATAATAAATGATTTTTGAACAATTTTAAGCTAAAAAAGCAGTACGTAGTAAATGTAGATTAGACACACGTTAAAAAAATCTTCATACGGTGTTTTCTGTTGTTGTTGTGGAAAGTATATAACCCTTGCAATTTATTTTCAAATACAGCTCACTGTTTTCCTCTTTTTTTGATTTCCCCTGTTAGTGCTGGAGTTGGGCGCACGGGTGTGTTAATATTCATGGAAACGGCATTTAATATGATTGAGGGGGCAGAACCGATTTTTCCGCTAGAAATTGTTCGACGAATGAGAGACCAGCGTTGCTCACTTATACAAACTCCGGTTAGTATGAACTATCTCTTTGGTAACGGTTATAGAAACGCTAGATGAGTGTGGCACGCCTTTAAAGTTATTTCGTGACACGCCTTTCAAACTATTTTGTAACATGATCGATGCCTTCATTTTCTGTTTATTTTGTGTTACCAGGGGCAGTTTATATTCGTTCTGGAAGCTTTGCTACGAGCGTATGATGGTATGTGGAATTTGCGTTTTTGGACGCTAAACACAGGGAATTATTTTCATTTTCTTTTACCTATCGGTTTAGCCCCACAACCTCTCCTCCCTTTCCCCCAAACCCACCCTGCGAGCTTTGTTGGAGGATTGTCAGAGTTTGCTGGTGTCATTGGTAATTACTGTTTCAACACTGTTCAATAGATCTTTCCCGCATTGCTTCCAGTCCCCCGCGGTAAGTTATGAAACAAGGCTGGGGTGGATAAGGTTGAAAATGGCTGGAGCAAACATTTTCCCGCCATTTCGAATTTTATCCACCTCAGCCTCGTTTCGTAACTTACCGTCCTGAACTGAATAATACAAAGGGTTGTCTCGTGCTGCTACTAACGATCCATACATCTCATTGCAAAACAAACGGTCATGTAAGAGGAGAAAAAACGCTTATCATCAACGCTGTCTTATACGTCTGACGCTTGGAGCACATCTGGTGTGTTCGCACGTGGTAGAGTTCAGAATAGTCGGGGATTCACTCGAGACGGCAAATTCTTCTTTTCGCCTTCTAGATGAGATGGTGAAACCGCTGTAGGCCCCAAGCAACATAACCGGATGTGTGGCCAGTTTGGATCCAGTTTCCTGCTCGAAAACAAGAAAAAAACTTGTTGAGCTGGACTCACCGGCTGACTGCTGACCATTGTCCGGTCAAAGGTTACGGTGCCGCAATGATGGCCTCAGTTGATTAAAGCAAAAGAAGCTGTTCTTGGTCGTTGATCAAAGTCTTGAATCAAGTAGTTCGAGTTTTAAAGAGAATTGAAGAATACGTGACAGTATGCCGATGTCAAAATGATTTTAAAGATTGCGTGGCAATACGTGGATTGTGAAAACGATTTAGACAACACTGTTTCTGGTCAGAGATAATTTCGAAGGTTTTGATGGTTCTTTTCCTAATTTTATTTATGCATTTTTAACGTCCACGCATTCGGAATTATGTCAATATTCGTTTCAGTTATATCTAAAATAAACTCGAATAATATATTTCACCAAGGTAGTGGTGTAGCAGTAAATTACAAGGTAATGAATACAGATTCTCCATTTGGTTGAGCCTTGTTCTTGACAAGAGGAGAGCCTGGGAAGGAATTTAATATGCGCCTGTGCGGGACGAATAGCTATTGTTGTAACCATGGTAACCGCTACACGTCAAACACAAGTATTTTTAAAGTTGATCCTGGATTTTCAACATTTTGTTTGATTGTGTAATTAGTTTGCATCTTGAGAAATTCATTCAAGCCATCTTTCTAATGTCAGTCCTCTTCGCACCCATACCCCCAGGGGACGTAAGGCGCGTGTCTCGGGGCTAGGGAAAGGAGAAGGTTGAGTTGATTCCAATCAAAATTAACATGGAAATTGTCATAACAACTGCTCTCTTTTACTTTACATTTGCAACATCTTATGTTTATTCGCTTAACAAGGTATTTATTATAGTGTACTATGTATCCAATTTGCTGACTTCTCAAAGAAATCTCGTAATGGAGTCAAAGAAATTGTACGAGACTTAAATTATATGCAACTTTTCATTTTGCTGGAAAGTGAAGAATTAGTTATAGCGTTAATAGGTTTATTCCTTAAGCAGAATACGCCATGCAAGGAGGTTAGAATGAGATCATTATAAATGTAAAATAAAATAGAATTTTTGCATTGGTTTGTAAGAGTGTCTTGTTGGTTCTGGGCCTGAGAGAAAATGATATAGATGTTATTGAACTAGGGTGAGGTCTGTTTTGGGAAAATATTGGTCGAGTTCCTTTTTTGCAAGTTTGTGGAGCCAACCTGAAAGGCGAGGTCCATAAACTTGGAAAAAGGAACGAGACCAGTATTTTCCCAATGCGGACCAGACAAGCTAGTTCAATAAGGTTTAATATATTGGTTCTCTTGCGCAAGGCTTTTTTATTCCTTGAGTCTTGCTTATCGCCAAGCGACCTTATCGTCTGGAAAGTAGAATTCGTCTGTTTCGTGCTGGAACTCCGACATATTAAGTCAAAAACAGTTCTTGCATTTTTCTTTTATCTGCGTGAAATTTGAAACAGTTCGGTAAACTCCATACCTTGCTTCGTGACTGGTCCATCTTTGCAGTCCGTATTGCAAAACTAGGACCGCTCAGGGAACCAATCAGAATTCTCCTTTTAATCAAGGACCAGTTTGCCTATATAGTAAGGTAAGTTATGTGATAAATACACGATAAGATTCAGTTTAAAAGGAGTGCAGTCCGAGACAGACCAATGAATTTCAACCTCGTGCGACGTCCGTTTACTCTGGCGAGCAAGTAAAATCCATTCACTCAGCGTGTATCGGAATATGAATAACAAAGCTTCGTCTTTTCTATTCAACGTCCTCTATCGCTCGGTACACGGTCGGGTCCTGTCATTTCAAATGTTCCCTTACCCTCGCCTATGGCCTGCGTGTTACTAGTTACTCCTGTTTCGGGACTCCCTCTTACCCCGCCGTGAAAATGGGCTTGGAACCCAGGCGGCAGAAGAGAGAAGTTTCAGGCACGAAATTCCATACTTTATGTCATCCATTTGATCTTCCATAGGTGGTTTTAAGGGACTCACGATAAGAAGGACTGATTTACAATTAACATCGGACTCTGATCGAAGAAAATCACAGGCATAAGGCACTACAATGTAGCGAACAAACTTGCCATTTGACAAAAACGTTACCGGTAACGACTGCATGAATAGCTTGCACCGGTGCTACTGTCTGGAACAGGTTACCTCTGGAAGCAAGACAAGCAGTCTCTTGGGCTTTTCAAATCTGATTAAATACATATTTTAGCAAGCACGACATTCATGCGGGAAGCAGCTTTAGAACAAATATAGTTAAATTGTATTATAACTTTTTTTAAATTTTACTATTTATAGTTAGATTTTAGTATTACCGGTATTTGTAATCTTAGCTGATGATTTTACTATGCATAAATTATAAAATATACCACAACATGTCATCACTTTTCATTCATAATTACGCGGATGCCAGGGCAGCCGCGTTAAAGTTTGCGTCGATTCTCCGTTTTGTTCATCGTAGTCACAAATTGCAACGCTTGTTCTGATTGGCTAGTCTGATGTTTTGGCCAATGGTATCCACTGTAGTATCAAGCTGGAAGCCACACCCTCTCATTTGGTGATGAAGACATCGTGGCAATATGTTGAAGTATCGGTCAGTATAAAATGCAGACAGCAGACTGGGTATAAAATGCAGACTGCAGAATGGGTTTATGCTCGTCCGAATGTGACAAAATAGCAAAATGGCAATTTTTCATGTCAAGATATAATTTTGTAAATCAAGTCTTTTATATTCATGGCAAGTTTCTATATATTCATGTCAAAACAATTTATTCCTTGTCAATGCGACTTGCTAGCTATCAAATGTTTTTCTTTTTTCATGTCAATTTACGTGCACAATTTCTATACATCAAGAAGGACTGGTGACGAGCTCGCTCTTTTGCCAAATGTCGTCTTTGGTTCTTTGGCGGGAAACCGACATGGCGGATGAAAGGAGCGAGAACTTGGAGGAACTCGTGAGAAGGATAGTTCACAGTGTGAACAGAAACGAAACCAGTAACAGCAATGACAATGGAAGTACTTCGAATTCGGTTCAAAACAGAGCGAGCACTGTCGAAGAAGAGTTAAATCAACGGTTCTTGCTTCCTCGAAGAGCACCTTCAAATGATAGCACTCGCGCTCAGGATGTTGCTGCCCAATTCAATCCAAACAACAAATATGGTTACACAAGTTACCGCTCCCGACAGCCATCCAGACAACGGAATACTCCGTACGGATTCTCAAGGCAACGAACATGAACATCACGCGCTAGCTATTCACGAAGGGGTTCACGCGAACGACCGGCGGAGGTTTCTACGATGAAGGAAGTCATCCTTTTACCGCATCCTACGACAACGAAAGTTCCAAAATTTCATCATAAGTTGAGGCTGCAGCAGTGTGGGCGGTGCATTGACTGAAAATAGACAAGATACTTGCGAAAAACTCTTCCGCGTTGGGAATGAAGAAATTGTCCGTCGCCATGTTGTTTCTCCTGCGGTCTGTTCCCAGACTCCCCCGTAGTCAAGCCCGAGCTCTTCACCAGTCCTAATTGTGCACGTTGTTTCGCTGACCAAATAAAAATAAGTAATTAGTAATTCGTTGATTGAGATTTGATTTATTAATTGACTTCGTGATTGACAGTTAGTGGCGCAATCGCTAAGGAAAGTTGACCTTTAAGTTCTCATGACACTTTTTCCATGTTAGAGAGCAGTCGGTGTTTCCACCTCGCTAACCTGCGTGTACCCTGTTCTGCTGACCCGTTTTTTGCTGACCTGCCTGCTTTTAAGTGAAATATTTTGACTGGATAGCGCCACAGAAGTAAGTAATATGTTTTGAAACCGGCTGGATTTTGAGTGTTGTAATTTTATATTTCTCGCATGCAATTTTCATGAATCGATCGCTATTATTAGATTTCTCAAGAATTGTGTATTGTTTCTTACAGATCGAATAAAACTACAATTAGAGATTATACGATTCCGAGTCCAGTCAATCTATTCGAACTATTTTTCCCGGACCATAACAAATTGACATGAAAAAAAAAGAACATTTGATAGCTAGCAAGTCGCATTGACAAGGAATAAATTGTTTTGACATGAACATATAGAAACTTGCCATGAATGTACAAGACTTGATTTACAAAATTATATCTTGACATGAAAAATTGCCATTTTGCTATTTTGTCACATTCGGACGAGCATACTGGGTTTACAATGCAGACTGAGGCCTAAATTGTCGCATCGTTTAAAAATCGTTCAGAAAATATGTATGTTGCTCGTAATCTCCTCAAGACCACTGCCTCGTGTTTACTGGTATTAGTCAAGGATTGTTGAAGTGCATTCGATTCGTTGAATTAGGAAGTTATTTTGCATTCAGCTGACATCCGTTAACGACAGTTCAAGGTAATAAACATAGCCTCACTTACCTTGGGGAAAAGCAGCGAAAAAATCGTTAACGAAAACAGTACCAAGAAGCAAATAGTTCTCAATGAACTTGTCCAAATAACCTCATTCTCGGGAGTGTCATATTTGTATATGGCGTACTTGCCCCAGTCTTTCTCGTTAAACTTTACCGTACAAGTCCCTGTAGATCGTTTTCACTGTCACGCAACAAAAAAATAAAATCGAAACCGTTCAATGAAAAAAGCCAAAAACGTTGGACTGCCCTACGAGACAAATTCATAGATCACCTCTCCAGTTCTCAGATCTGTGCGTTACATCATAAGGGATCGATCATTATTTATGTGGGGGGGGGGGGTGGGGGGGATTTTTTTTGTTTTAGCATGAAAGAAAAACACGTGACCCACCCCTTTAAGCCCATTAGTTAATTCTTAACCCACCGCCAACCCCCTTCAATCTATACCTCACTGAACGAAATCAGCATATCTTGTGGACCAGTGTCCTACTCTGCGGCCACAAAATAGTAATTCAATTAAAAAACGAATTTTCAAACTGTTTTTGATTTGAAAATTGGAAAAATTTGATTTCACTAAGTTGAATAATGAATTCAATAATCCATGATTGAAACCAATAATGATTTCTAGCTGTTCACGCTTCAGGTAGTAAAAGTTCCCAGACAGTTATATTAAGAAAAGGAAGCATGCAAGCCTTCTCAATAGGGCTTATGTTTATTTATTGATATTTAGTGCCCACATCTTTGATTCTCCATACTTAGGTTGCATTGCTACATGTGACATCCAGTTGTGTTATATTTTACGTCCAGCATTACATTAGAATTTATTTAGATCTTCCACATGAATTGTAGTGAGTGTGATTCTTTACACACAATGACCCACCCCCAATCGTCGTGAAATTCTCTTTTGGCCCACCCCTTTTCTCTAAAAAAAATAGGCCTGGCCC
>BLFK01000874.1:1183571-1194395 GCA_014634185.1 Astreopora myriophthalma
TTAACAATAGATTTTATAGAGGCTCAACGGTGGCGACGAAAAACATGGTGGACTTCAGCACATCGGCTGTAGAGAGAAACCTTTAGCCGAGTCACAGTATTCTTAGTGCCTGCAGATCTCAGGCCGGGGGTTTTGGGAATACGTTATATTCCTGGGGTCTTTTTAACTCCGGCACATAGCCTTCTCAAGTGAAGCTATGATCCTCGCAGTTATGAACGCAATTATAGCAATTGCGTAGAGAAGCCTGAAAAAATTCAGGACTTCAACGGGCTTTGAACCCGTGACCTCGCGATGCCGGTGCGACGCTTTGACCATCTGAGCCATGAAGCCACTGATGTTGGGAGCTGGTCATTTGTGGGTTGAAATGTTCCCGTGATGAATGAATCAACGAAATGATATATGAAATGAATCATATGTTGAACCGCGGATATGAAATCAAGCTATGATCCTCGCACTTATGAACGCAATTTTATCAACTGCGTACATAATTGAACCCTCAAATGACCAGTTCCCAACATCAGTGGCTTCATAGCTCAGTGCATCACACCGGCATCGCGAGGTCACGGGTTCAAACCCCGTTTTAAGTCCTGAATTTTTTCAGGCTTCTCTAAGCAATTGCTAAAATTTCGTCCATAACTGCGAGGATCATAGCTTCACTTGATTTCATATCCGCAGTTCAACATATGATTCATTTCATACGTCATTTCGTTGACACAGCCTTCTGTTATAGAAACACGGGTATAAAGTAGAGCTATTTTCCGAAATCGTTATATGGTCCGGTGCATATTTGTATTCCGGAATCTAGTATTTCTCAGCTGTTTGCTATAAAAGGTTGCTTTAGGTACCAAAGGAAACAAAAATTGACCGAAGACACTTCCTTTTTTTCCCCATGAATTCTGCAAGAGTATTTGATTTTGGTGTGCATTTTTTTCTATTTTATTTACCTGCTATGTGAAGTACTTTGATGTTTTGAAAGCTTTGAAAACACCCAACAATCCCACTAGTTACAGAATCTGATTTAATTTAATTTCAGGATAACTTCCAATTTTTGTATTAACAAATATCAAACAATGCTTCAGAAATTCAGTTGCTCCGTTTCGACAGCTCTCGTTTTCTCGTCGGCAGTCCAGTCGATTTCGTCCTCATCCCATAATTTCTTCCACCACGGCAGTTTGATTCGGCGCATTTCTTCATTGTGACACTGCTGTGCTCTGGCTATCACGGGCGCAGATCTTGACATAAAACCGTCTAGGGCGTCGGTTGTTACTTCGTGAAGCTTTGGCGCAGCTGGAAAACACGGCGGAGATATCGTTTCAGTTTTAACCTTTAGTACCTTTGTATCAAAAGGAATTCGTATGACACAAAGGAAACAATTGGTTCCTTAACAGTAGCAATAGAAATTAGTTCCTTTGCCGAAGATGAGGAAGATGCGTTGAGAGCAGTTCAAAATGAGGGAGAGTAGGGTGAGGTACACCGAATAGGGACGGGTACGGAGGTAAGGGTACGTGAAGCGGAAGATTCTCACTATCGCGTTGCTGGGAAAGGGTAGGAGGTGGGGGAGGTGGGGGGCTGTATCATCTGTGCTGAACTTTGCTAAGTTCCTGATGGGTCGTGGGTAGCCCCAGTCTCCTGCTGGGGCAAAGCGAACGAAAATTGTACTTTCAAATTAAACTCCAACCGCTGACCGTTTGCCCCTGCAAAAGTCCACCATTAGCCACTCTCGAAACGTCCACCACTAAATCTGTTCAAAATGTCCAATTAACTATAATCACTCTGTTGACGCCGAATTTAACGGTAGCAGTACTTATGTTTCATGAAAGGAGAGCTGCTGGTTATTGGAGAACAACAACAATTTTGCCATTTTCTTTGTTCACATTACAAATCTAACGACATTTTAGAGCAGCTCGCTCTTACCGAGCAACTGGTCTGTATCCACGTTCAGTCTGGCCAGCAGTGCTTCTCTTCTTTGTTCGCTCCTTCTTATCTTCATGTTACACATCATGTGATTGGCAAGCAAAGAAAAGGCCTGTGTTAAAGAAAGCAGCAGAATATGATGTTTCTGTAACTGCTTTTATTTCACCCACAGCTATCAGTAGAAGGCAACTTCTTACATTTCCAACCCATCTTCTCAAGAAGAAAAATTCCTTAAAAACGCTAACAATACTTGCTTTCGATTGACTTTTGCCACTCACGAGAACAAATGGCACAGAATCTGCTAACGAAAACTGAATTTTTACTGGTCTGTGGCTAGTTGGCTACCGCTCGCCTCTAGCCTTAAAAAACACGACGAAATTGAGTCTGAGGAATATAGCAAGAGAATTGAACGACTGTGATTATTACCACGAGCTCAGTACCTTGTCATGTAGTTCTTGAAGTTCACTCTGAGTTCTGTGCTTCGGCTAAAGGACAGAAAAAGTTGGTGAGATTCATCTCTGATAAGACAGTACGTTCTTGCGCTGGATTGTGCGCGATGAAAGACGCGCGTGTTTACACGAGACCGGTATGAGCGGCAGAGAAAACTGTGGGGCACACAAAATGGCGCCATTTTGAAACCGTGATTTCTGCGCATGCCAGACTACTGACGCACTTCTCGGCTAAATCTCAGAACGGTCTGAGATTGTTTTTAATCGGTTCAGCGACCTAAACGGGCTTAACGGTCTCATGTAGTCAAGGAGGGACGAATTGGCGCCATTCCAAAAGCGTATAAGCTAAAAGGGTAACAGCCCGATTAAAAACACGCGACGGTCTCCAACCGCAAAACTAAAGAGGCACAACAATATAGATTTATCTCAGATTATACAAAACGTAAAGTCCTGGTAATACTTGTCTTGATCTGTCCTCTTCCAACTAAGATAAACAGTAGCTGTACCTTTAAATTTTAATATTCTAAATTAGGTCGATGAAATGGTTTTTCTTGTTATTTCATACTGTATTTTTTTTCCTCCCTTCTATTTTATTAGTTAATTTCTGATTTCGTATATTTTTGTGATTCGACTATTAAGGCATGGCCCGCCTAGGTTAGCCTTTGCTAGTTGCGGGCATGCTTTTCTACTTGTAAAATATAATTTGAAAATAATAAAGTGTAAAGTGCTTTCAGCCCATCGGCATTACACACCAGTAAAAAATTCACAGTCTGGAGAGCGGTTTTCAAATGACTGTTGTAAATCGAAAACGCAAGTAATTACAGACTCAGCCAATCACGTTCTCAGGGTGAGCCACCCTTCAGCCAATCCCAAATCGAAGTCATTCACTACTCGGTCTTACTAGCCAATCACAACGAAGAGCAACTAAAGGCAGCCGGTGCCAAGCGCGGGAAAACGAGAGTGACTTAACTCACAACTGGTTTTAGTGTTGCTGGCACCTGATTGGTTTGAAAGTTCGCGCAAGTTTTTTGATCCAGTCACAGAGCAAAGCAAAATCGAAAGCGGAAGCCAAAGCAACCGCGCAATTAGTTTCGACTCCATTTTTTTGGATGGCGTTCGTTTGGGAGCTGTTCTTATTCTACAATGTTTGAATTTCCCTTTCTGAGTATTTTCTGGACAGGAACACCAAGTCATTCTAAGTCATTCTTATTCCAGAGTAACCCAAACGAACGCACCCTTAAGATTGCCAGCTTCATGTTCTCAACTGAACGTTCTTTAAAGAGAAATCATATTACCCTATCCTACATGCAATGAAGTTGAAGCTCAAACAGAAATTCAAGACTTACTGGATACTTCTGTCGATGGCCGGCGATCAAATTCTGAATTTCAGCTCTTCTGGCGTCAGTTAACCCAGGAACAACAGGGTAAGGTGTCTTGCGATTTGCCATGCGCTGACGATACCGCCGAAACTAAAACACCAAACGAAAAAACGTGTTAAATTATAAAGCTGCGAACAGAACTCCTAACAACGTGCTTACAGCTGTCACTGATTTAATTCCATCTGACGCTTACAAGCCCCCTGACAATCTTACTTCAAAAATTGTGGCTTTGTTTCGTTTCAAAAGGTGAACAAGTTTCCCCCTAAACCTCCAGCAGAGCAACTCATTCATCCTTTCAGAACAGAACTGTAAAATAGTCCATAAAAAAGAAAACAATGAAGGCGGTAAGCCTGAGCGCAGCTCTCATCCAAAGGGCATCGTTATGTCGGTTCCGGCTCATTTGCGGCCGAGTGTTGCCTGGTTCAGAGTTTAGATGGGTGTGTTACAGTTCAAAGCTTTAACAGCTACCAGTTGGCTCGGTACATTGGTCGATAGCGCGGTATTCAGCGCAACAGTTCGAGTCACGTTCAAGCCTGGATTTTTCAGGCATTTTTGGAACTGCTTAACTTTCTCACGATCACGATCACGATCACGATCACGACCTCGTCAGTTGACATCAAAATCGGTTCAAAGTTTGCTCGACATAATTTATTAGATTTCGAGGGTCATCTTGCCACATTGGTCCCCATTCACTGCAGCTAGCAACGGGGACAGACGTACCCATAATTCGTCAACGTAGAACAGGTGAGAGCAGCAATCCGAAAGTACTTGATAACATCGACTGCAACCAGATTTCTGTGCCCGGAAGAGCGAGAAACCCTACCTACCGACATGTCTTCACTTAATCCGCGGTTCACGATTCTGGTTTCACTCCTTGTGATCTATACATTAATTAATACCTGTCGTTGGATTGTAATGGCAGCCCTCTCACGCGTTACTTCATGTTGACGCTCACGAAAAATCCTCCGTCCCACCATTCCGCGGTAGACAGCTTGAATCTTTCCAGCCGCCTTCTCTTGATTTTGCGCCATAAACAAGTTGACCTCTCTGGCAGGCACACTTTCCAACATATTTAACTGCTTGCGCATGGACGATCTAAACTCACTGATTCTCTTCTGTTCGATGGCGAACTTATTTGCTTCGAGCTCTTTCTCCGCTGCCTTCAATCGCTCTTTGTCCAGGCGATTTTGTCTAAACCTGCGCTGAAGAAGCGTGATTCCCCATTCTGCGCGCTTGAGGCTTTGCCTTTCTTTCGAGCCACGATAAAATGCCTGAATGACGGTTGCTGCTCGACCCAGTCTCTGCAACGACAAACAAATACGTAAGCCTTGTGATGATTACTTGAAATGCCACAGTTCCGTCTATTATGCTTCTAAAGGCAGTTCCAAACTTTTAGCCTACTGATGAAATCCTGAAGTCCTGACCATTCCAAAAAGCTACCGAGCAGTTTATCGACAAACACACAATACATTTGTCTGAGGTCTGTAAGTAGAATTGAAGGTTAGGACCAAATTTAAGTTCTGCTAAAAATGTCGCACATGGCCTTTACAGTAAAAGCCACCGATACGTAGTTTTTACTGGCGCGTGCGTAGTTTTCCGATGAATTTAAGCCAAAACATCGATTCGGGATCACTTTACTCAGACATCAGCATTCAACGGTTGTGCTTTCAGCCCTTTAAATGATATCCGTACCATTTCTTCAGCGCGAGCCAAAGATCCAGCCTCAAGTAGCGCTACTAGTCGTTTCACATCGCTGTCAAATCCCCTTCCTTTCCATTTGCCGAGATACGCTTTCAATCCCCTAAAAATAAACATTTAGCATTATGAATAACAGGTACGGTTAATTTTTTGCAAGATTGCATCTATAGCTGCAGCTGATACTAACACAAGAACCCCAATGCAAACCTAGATTAATCCTTTGGTCCCAGAGAGGTCCCTAGGGACAAGTAAAATCGTCTGGCATTGGACAGAGTAAAATCTATGAAGTTACTATTGGAAGTTAAAAGGTTAAACATTCTTTTGACTTTTAGGTGAATAATTTTTAACGGAAACTGGGGTCGTACTCTTAAGAGTTTTTCAAATTCCATGTCTTTCCATGACCTTTTCCATGACTTTTTCCAGTTTTCCATGACCTAAAGTTTAGCTGCCAGTTTCGAAAATTGTCAAAATCGTCCTTGTTTTGGGGTATTTTCTGACATAACTCGCCTGCATTTTATTTTGTCCTTGCTTCGACTTCTGCAATAATTTACGTACCGCACATAACTATAATTTTCCATGACTTTCCATGACCGACAATTAAATTCCATGACTTTCCAGGCCTGGAATCTGAAATACTTCAATTCAGTGACTTTCCAGGTTTTCCATAACCCGTACGAACCTTGCGGAAAGCTTAGGTCTTCATCATTTACACGGACGCCAAAAAGCCGCGAAAGCGAATCGCGAAGCTACGCTTCTCGTTGAGAAGACCTCTAGCATCCAGGGTAAGGCCTAAAATTTCCATCCGGAAGATTTGCGTGCATGGTAAGCGCCTCTCTCCACTAGGTGGTCCTAGTTGAGAGGACTTTAGCTCAAAATCAACCTTATTGTAAAAGTTCAAAACTAGGTACAGATAGCGCGCTTTTGAACAAGCCTTTGCAAAACAGGAGCTTTTCCTCCCATTTCCCCAGCCTGGCAACATGTAGCTTCACTTCATAATTCCGAAGTACAGAAGAAAAGAGGTTAATGTGTAAAATTATGCGTTATGTGTGGAGACAAATTAACAAAATGGGAGCTTGTAGCCCTGCAGTAGGTGCAGATTCAGAAAAAAATCTCGGCCGCTAAGAGGGGTCTGGCGGCTTGCTTTAGATTTTTGTGCTCACAAAATACCGCTGTTCCTCACGATCTTCAGTAATACTGAAGATCGTGAGGAACAGCGGTATTTTGTATTCAGACAGGGTGTGAGCGATTTCAAACAAACAAACAAACAAACTCGATGTGCGATGCGATGTGCATCACGGCTACAATGGTGGGAGGTGAGTGATCCCAAAACTGTGCCATCCTTGTTCCCCAATGAAAGTATGATGATATCTCCTACTGACCTGTATCTCTTCGACAACAAAATTTCAACAAGAGGCGGATAAATATCAGTTGCTGTCAAAATGAGGCGAATAGAAGCCCTGTGCAATTAAAGAATGACACACAATTACACATTTTGCCTACACTGCACAACAAGATGCAGAAAACTGTAGAAACAGGGGCCTATAGGTCAACAAGGACCTCATACACCAGTCTATTGTAGAACCGTTGATCAATGAGAGGAGACATGATCACAAAAATGGATGCAACACTGCTGGATATGAAAACCCCAAAACCAATTTGTGGAAAAAAGGGAATGTGTACCACCACCTTCTACGGTGCCCGTACCTTAGGGGGCCGAGTTACCACAAGAAGTTGTGTGCATATTTCGAACTAAAACTTAAGTAGTTGAAGAAGTGCTGACCTAGACTAGTTCAAATTCGTAACGACCGGCTTAACCTATCTGAAAAGCATACACCTTATTCCAAAATGGCCGCCATTTTAATACTCTTTTGTTCTTATTCAAATTAGCCCTTGTTGCCTCGTCTTTAAGCCCAAAATTCAAAATAATATTTTACCTTGAATGAGGCAAAAAGGGCTAATTTGAATAAAACCAAAGAATATTAAAGTGGCGGCCATTTTGGAATAAGGTGTATACCCATAATTCCCCTCACACGGCCCCAGTCCTCTCATCTGTGCCATCAAAATAACTATTTCTGCCTGTTCCGCTTTGCCACATTGTCAGAAATACCATCTTGTACTACATCATATCGATACAGGTACCCACCCCTGGACAGATTCTGGTCCCCTGTGGGTTATACACCCATCATGTAATTGAAGGGGTGCATGGAATAAGGCTCTAAGTGACTTTTGATGTAAGGACAAATTCTCGTTTTCTTATACAAGTGAATACAAAAACAATTTGGAAGGAGAATCTAACAATTTATCAGAAGTCAATTAGGGCTTTTTTCCAGGCATCCCTTCAATTGTTAACAATTTAAATCAGTTTGGTGTTATGCAAATCTACAAGCCCTGCACAATTTGAGATAAGCAACACATTATCTGTTCATCCGCTACTGTACCTTGCAAGCGTTGACTCGTCGGACGCTGATATTTTGAAAACAATTTCATCCAGAATGCCGTGGAAGACAATCAGTTCCAGCTGGTTTATTACCGATCTGGATAACAAAAAGCAAAACAAGACAAGTACTTGATACCACACAGAATGAGGCTAGAATATAATGTAGCGGTGTTGCCTGGGATACTTGGGGGGATTCCAGGGAGGTTTGCAGGGGCATTGCCATGTGCCTTCGGCTTGAGTTGCTTTTCTGCTTGCTTGCTTTCTTTTCCTTATCTCCCTCCCTCCCTCCTTCCCACCTACCCTCCCTCCCTCCCTCCTTCCAACCCACCCTCCCTCCCTCCCTCCCTCCCACCCTCCCTCCCTCCCTTTGGGGTAATTATATATACTCCACACACTGGTTTTCTCTCAGTGATGTATTGGCAGGTGCATGGTTGGTGGACTGTGGCTCAGTTGCCATGGTGACCTCCTTGCTGCTGAGGAGAGTGCTGTCTCCTCCCTTGCTACCTTTACAGCACCTACCCTCAAAAATATTGGTGTTGAGTTTCAAAGAACATTCAGCCAAATTCCAAGGAATTATGAAAAATGGGGTTTAAAGCAAATTTCTCCCACCTGTTTGTTTTAAATACAGATTCCAGTATCAATAAAATAAAGAGTGATGCTTCGATGTCTTCAGTCATGAGAATCTGTACAAAACGCTTGGACTGGAGCACTGCAAAGTAAGAAGACTTGTAATCATTCAGTACAGCTGAGTAACGCGTAGATGAACTTAGTCAGTAACTTTCTTGGAAGCTCAAACAACACCATGTAAAGCAATCATTGCACATGTACTGTACCATTGTTAGCTAGGACTTTATGGTAGCTGTAAAGCCACTCCAGTGAGTTCATTGTTTTCCTGAAGAGTTGGAAGTGTTGCTTTTTGTCACTTTCCTGTTGAAAGAGGAAAGTTAACATAAATACATGCCAGACATAATGTAGGGATTAATTCATATTTCTACACCAATCACCCTTGCAGTACCGATACTGAAGTAAGACAAGATCAGGCCAAAAGCATATAGAGCATATTCACTGTCACGCAATAAAAAATAAAATCCAAAACCATTTAATGAAAGAAGCCAAGAAAATAAAGTGTTATAAAATACGAATAGATAAACAACTTTCTTTCAAAGTCTCAAGTCTCTGTGGTACATCGTCTCTGAGTTATCTGCCGAAATGTGTCATGCGATTTTAGAGAGCTCTGTATGGAGAAGGCATGTTGGTGTTCCTCCAAAGAACACCAACATGGCCGCTTGAAATCAACAAAAACATCTCAAACTCAGTTTGCGATAAGTCGAGAGCGCTTTCTTTTCGCTTGTGAGCTAAACTTCATAACCATAACCATGTCTCCTTCTGCTTGTAATGCTTAATTTGCTAAAAATCACAATAAGAGACCATTTTTTTAACTATACAGCTTTGTCACGGCTACTGTCTTGGCGTCATGCAAGGTGAAAATTCGAAAATTCAAAATGCTGTATTTTCAAAACAAAAAACACCACAGGGCCTAAAAATGGGAAAAAGATTTGCTTCTAGGTAATTTTCCATCTGGTGTAGATTGAAAAATCAGAAAACCTTACTTCAAAAAAGTTAGGCACCCCTTACTGCTGAAAACATGAACGCAATTTGACCAAACAACTGAAATGCACAGAAAGAGTCAGTTACACTGTAAGACTGTCACACATACCGAACTTCAATTCTTTGCCACTCACCAATCCAGTTTTAACATAGAAGTCAAGCAACTTTGCAGCTAAAGTCAGTACATTCTCCACAACATCAGGAAGAAATGACTCTTCAAAATCCTTCACGTCTGGCAAATCAAGGCCAACACAGCTTTGACATAAAATGCTGCCAAGCTCAGCTGCGGTATTCCACCCTCCATATATAGCAGTGAAATCTTGCTTCAAAGCTGCACAATAAAGAGATGTTCTTTTGCTAAGTAAGAATAATACTTGGACCTAACCACTTCTATAGTGCAACAAATCAACCAAATCCTCTCTCAAGCAATATACTGTGCACAGGAATAACACAGTTCTCTCATAATACTTTCTAGTGGCAGGCAGGAACAAATGAATACTAGGCAGCAAGGGCCTCAAAGTACTGTAACGACTGTTGACAGCAAAATCACGGTGTGAGCATTTGACAGGGCTTACAAACTCTTACTAGTGGTTGCCAAGAGCTGTAGAAAGAGCTCATGAAAGCATGCATTACTTTAAAAAAAAAAAGTGTTTTCTCTTAGTACTCTCAAGTTCAATCTGTATTTTTCATCTCTGTGAATTTCTTTCTCTACTTATATTTCAGCAGTCTCTTTCTTCCCTTTACTCCCCTGGCCTGCCTAGATTAGCTCTGCTACCTGAGGCGCCAGGTTGATACGTAAAATATTTAGATGAAAAACCAATAAAGTCTTGTCTATGCAGTACTTCAGTTGACGTGCGAGTTTGTCAGCACAGAACAGAAACCGCAGTGTTGCATTGGTGAACGTACCTGGCATGCAGTGGTTTCTCCAGTGGACACTACCGTAGAATTCCGAAGTAACAGCCCCCATTACTTTTGAATCTAACAGGCTTAAGGAGCCCCTACTTTTCAATTTGGCTGGCCGTTACTTTTGGATAGTTAAAAAAACCTTTGTAATTCATTAGCCTTCTCATGCAAAAAGGACATGTAACATGAGATCAAAAGTTTATTATACTGTATTTAGTTGTTGAAATTGACATCTTGGTTATGCAACCAAGAACAGTGTGTTTGGGTTTACCTACCACATCGTGTTAAATGCTACATTAAAGACAATAGATTTTACAGTATTGTTTTAACTGACATCACTGAAGGGGCCACTACTTTCAGGGGGATCATTACTTTTGCCAGAGGGGAGGGGGAGCGTTATTTTCAGGATTTAACAGAAGCATAAAAAAATTAATAC
>BLFK01000874.1:1231836-1247361 GCA_014634185.1 Astreopora myriophthalma
GGATTCTGGGATCTTTATGCATAGGAAAAATCGGCAAGTATTCTTTGGGTGGCTTGATTTAAGTAGGGAGTCTTTTGGGGGGATTCTGGGATCTTTGTGGGCAGGAAAAATCGGCAAGTGTTCTTTGGGTGGCTTGATTTTTTAAGTAGGGATTTTTTTGGGGGGGAGGGGGTGGGTATTCAAAACAATCTGAAGGTTCTTGGGTGGCTGTAGTGTTGTAAGAATGACTACCAGTAAGGAAAAGATACATTTGGATGGTATGATGACCAATGCCCTATTAATTTTCCTGTTGTATCATTTAATCCTTTCTGGGGGTTTTTAGGCTTGGAAATTCAGCATTGGATTTTTGGGGGGTTTGATTTTTGCCATTTGATCATCTCTGTCACTTGAAATCTGAAGTACCCTCCTGAATTAGCATAAGATATCTCCCAATGAAACATTGCTTTGAGAAGCAGGGGGAACCTTAAGTTTTGTGCAGATGGTCACTGGGGCTTTGCAGTTGGGGATCAAAAATGCTCCTTATAAAAAGTGAGTAGAGACAATAAAAACCCCGGAGTAAAGTTACAGGGAAGTTATGAACACAGCCGGCCAATAGGCCATTTCTGAGTTGCTGTCTGCCTCTGGTTCAAAGCGAGTATTAGTGCTGAATCATTCAAATGGTAATGAGCTTGATTTGCATGAAAATACATCACCATTTCCATTTTGAATGGCTGTGCACCAGGACTCGCTTTGAAACTGCAGCAAACAGCAATTTGCAAATGGGCTATTTGCCTTGTGCCTGATCCTTGATGAAACTCCCATTCCAAATCATGGCCATGATTTATTAGTAACAGAACCAATGTTTTGGACATAAACTCTACCTTTGTGCAAAACTTTCAGTAAAAACAATGTTGGGTTAAAATAATCTATACTTTGCCAGAATTTTCCAAACAAGCCATGGCCACAGCTTGGCAATGCAAACTAAGGACAACAAAGACAAACTCTTTGCTTTGTAAATTGCCAGTAAACACAGGAAAATGTTCATACATGCTCCAAGCTTTGAAGTGAGTCACTCCAACTGTACATGTGTAACAAAAACTTGACTGTAGGTTGATTGCTTTCTAGGTTCACTTTACTGCTGTTGTAATCGATAAAAAACTTCTTCAGACGTTTTTGCCTGAAATTCTGTTTAGCTCTGAAAAAAATAGAAATGACTTGTTCTTCTGATGGCTACTGTGGAATGTTCAACAACTGATAGAGTTAACTGAAAAATGTGGTAAATGATGTTGAGTCTGTCACTATTTTACTGTTGTGGGGAGTTCGCTTTGCATGAATTCTAGTGAAGCCACAAATTATTTGTTTACCTTCATACTAAGTGTGATTTGTTTTCAAGCGCACGGCAACTTCTGTAATTTTTTTCATTTAGGTGTCTGGTGATCTTTTTTTTCGTAGGACTTTTAACTTTCCCACTCTTCCATACCCCAGCTTAGCTTGTCTTCATTGGAGTGGGGAAGAGCACCTACACAAAATTTAATTCTGAGTCCAACCTCCCCTAGCTTCCTTACAATCATTTTCAGGATAGTGGTCTTTCCCTCCTCCCCAAAATATGACTCCCCTGTGACCAGGGGAGACTAAAACCCCCTCTTCCCTCCCAAAGAACTTAACTAGCCACTCTGTAATCTGAAGTCCTTAGTAGGGGGCTGTTTACACGAAGAAAGATGCTGACACTAGGGAGATCTGAGATGGCAGATCATCAGTAGTGTCATGTTTTCTGTATTCAACTTACCGGTAAATGCAGAAAGTTGAACTTGGCCCTTGCATGCCAGGATCTTTCTGGCGATAAGATCTTCCCAGCTCAGAGATAGGAAGATCCTAGGACCACGTAAACTGCCTTCACTCAGAACATCATGATACTAGGCACGCAAACAAACATGGCAGTGATTAGGCATCCAGCTCCTTCATTTTGCTGATAGCTTGATGACAGAAAACACAAACCTTAATGGAAATCTCTGCTTGTAGACCTAAGAATACATTGTTTCACCTTCTTGGATCTTTCACCCTACATGTAAACAGCCCCTAACTCTGTTCTGCCACAGATGTTGAGGGACAGGTCCAGGTTTTGGGGGCTGGGTCTGAAGATAAAAGTGACCACAAGCTGTTGCTTCGGCTCCAAACACTAATACAGAATAATCTCTTGTGGGAAAGGGCTTTTATTCTTCAAGAGCAACATTTACAGTAATTTGAAGTGTCATTTCATAGCATGTTACTAGTGATTCCTTATGGTCCTAAGCCCAGAGAAGACTGAAAATTAAATGCACAGAAAGAGCTCTTTGTGAGCAATGTCAAAACACAATCAACTGTAATGGAGTTACAAAAGTCAGACCAGATCAACTTGGGTAGATGTAAAAACGGCTTCTTAGTTAGTGCTGGCATTAGGGTTGAGGTGATTTCTTGAGACCTTATTCGTTTTTATGCTGATCCGAGTTGATCCGGTCTGCCTTTTGTACCTGCCTGCCCAGAAAACAATTTAAAACTGTAGGTAGATACGCAGATGTAGTATACATGAACATTCAGGCCATGTAGAGATGGGGACCACTCTTGTGTATTTCAAAGCATACGTCTTAACTTGCTGGCATGCACCTGCGATTGGTTATGTTCATTAGTTCATCAATTAAAGTCTTAGGTTTGGTTGTATAGAATAAATGAGTTTGCTCAGATACATTTGGTGCCGTCAGTACAATAAATGAGTTTGCCCATTTACCCAAAAGTTCCTGAATTTCCAGTTGAGATGTAAATATATGGAACACAATCTTTTTGCTTGTTTGCCTGGAAAGTCCCAGAATGCACAGAAATTATGAAAAAGGTAGTAAAAAATTTCAAATCGGAATTTTCCAACTGAAAACTATTTCCAAATAGTTTATCTAGTTCCAGACTCTCTTAGTTGAGTTAATCGTGCAAATGGCAGATGCCAACTGATGGCAAATCCCCACTCTCAATTGGGCATTTTTTTTTGGCTTACCATTTGAAGAAACTGATGACCAACCTGTTTTCCCTTGTAAAATGGTAAACAACCCTTTCAGCGTATCTCACACTCGAACACAACAGACAGCCGAACAATGACCTAGGGAACCCTATGCTTTTCGTTGACACAAATATTTGGCTTTTTGCAATCGTTTACAACGTGAAAACCCCAAGGTTTTTATTCATTCACCTCAATAACGTTGGCTCGGGCATCCCTGGTTCCCCACCTTGCTTTAATCCTAAGGAAAAGAGACGTAATCTTAAGCTGGTGTTCTTTAAATTTCCTGCATGTTGGCATAGTCAACTTGACAAGCTATAAGCCTATGCTTCATATCAATGTGTAGTTTTTTAAACCTACCCAGATAGATTATAAGTGGAATAAATCCCCAGTGGAAAGCTGTCTTGCTGTATTTTAAAACGGTCTGGACACGCTTTTTCGTTTCTGGTTTCATCTCTGCCACGTGCCGGGCGTTTGGAGCAAATCGAGAAACGGTATGCTTTTCATTACCGCGACAGCTTGATGTCTCATACATGAGCGACAACTTGTAACAGCTGACCAATGGCACTCAAACCCAGGTTCTCTATCTTTTCCTATGACAACGGAGAAAAAGAAAGAGCCACGGTTCCAAGCCTATTAGTATCCGTGGTAAAGAGATTGCGTCGATTCTCCGTTTTGTTTATCATAGTCGCAAATTGCAACGCTTGTTCTGATTGGCTAGTTTGATGTTTTGGCCAATGGTATCCACTGTAATATGAAGCTCGAAGCCACACCCTCTCATTTGGTGATGAAGACATCATGGCAATGTGTTGTATTACTTTTGACTTTTGCATCTCGCGAACTCCGTACAGTTTGCCGATAAACATTTGGTCTTGTTTTGGTGTCGTTTAACGATGCCGCCTTTGACTGGGGCAAAGTTTTGTGTAAACACGTTGTTTCGAGCGCGGATCGGAGTGTTTGTATGCAATTTCATCTCGATAACTGAAGTGCCGAGTCGACTAGAAGACCACTTAATCGAAACGCTCTGAACTGCGGAAATCTGTACGTAGGAGAAGGCATTGTATAGTATTTGCTTTACTTTATTAACTCTCATTGAATATGATATTAATACTGTGAATAATCGAACGTATTTGGACGGCTCTACTATAAACCAACCGGCGTGAGGTACTTGCTCGCATTGTGGTATTCCAATCTGTCCACTTGAACTTGAAGCATTTTCATTTGATTTGAAAATACCACTTAGGGCTACTTGGTAAATATTTTCGTTGTTGATTTTGGAATCCCCAAAATCTCCAATTACCCTACAGTAACATTGTATTCTTTGCCTGCTGTCTATTAGGAGTTTTATCCTCACTACACTGATTCATTCGCCTTTTTACAACCAGACCCTCCCCAGTGACTTAAGGTTATGCATCTGCGTCAAAAACCACACAATCGAACATTCAAATATATTAAACGTCCCCTGGGCCTGGGAGCAACGCATGGCCTTATAGATCAGCTCCCTTTCAGACATTTCCGCGTCCATTGCAGTCGTCATTCTGTCGGAACCATTCTGCTAACTACACTGATTTGTTGACAGTGACGGAGCCGTAAAAGCAAAAGCAAAGAAATTACAGAGGAAGTCACATTTTCAACCAAACACAAATCGAAGAAATTCACGACTTGATTTCATTAGCCAATGCCGGGAACGCAAGTAAAAGCAGCAGGCGCCGTGCCATTCATGGCGGAATAGGTTTGAGTTTTGCGTCTTATTGGTTTGAAAGTTCGCCCACGTTTGTTGATCCAATCATTTGGCAAACGAAAACGAGAACGAAGGCAATCACGTAATAACTTTCGATACTTAATTGAAAACTGCTCTTAGATCCGATTTCGCTTCCGCACGTGCCACACTGCGGCAAATTTCGTTATTTCGCAGAGCAGGATTATTTTCTGGGAGACCGAACGCGCCAGCCAGGTATTATACTGCTTGGACGCTGCATAAAACATATGCATGTCGCTTCAAGAAAGACGGCCGTTAATTTTATCATCATATCATTCTTGTCTTGTCTAAGTTATAATTTTTTTTGCCCTCAGCCTTTTTTAAAATGCTCTGATTATCAGGTAATGGGTTCCTGCGGTCATCTAGTTACCACTTGGAATTTTCCCTACTGTAAACCATAAGCTAGATCAAGTTAACGAATTGTCAAGAAACAGTTAAAAGCAGGTTCGACGGTGAGAAGGGGGTCGATCGCCAAATGAAAGCCGAGAATCGTGTCCATTACCTCTGAAACTTATTCTTAATTTTATGAGTCTCAACAAATAGTCATTTTCTGGGCAGACCATTTGAGTGTCAAAGTGACTTTCGTCTAGTTTTGCTAAAATATATTTCCACAAGATCAGATAAAAGGTTTCAGTGACGTCGTGCACGTAACTGCACGTCACCCGGAGAATTTCATTTCCTTCCCAATTTTGTGCCTAACCCATTCATTAACTGGAACTAGCGTAAGTGATAAATTGCATTGGAGAGCGAGAGAAGAAGAGCTGTCTTAGGGAGATTGTGAATTTTAAGGTGAGAGTAAATCTGACAGCTGTTTTTCCGCCGCTAAAAATGGCTTCAATGCAAATAACTCGTGGGCGTTTCAAGCATTGCCAGAACCCTCTGCTCATTACACGGATCGGTGTTTTACGGAGTTTTGTAAATTTTCCTCCTTTTGCATATGCCTTCTCTGCTGAAACCTCTTAAAATTTCATTGGAATTCATGTTTACCGGCCCGCCTTAAGCCGCCCGCAGGCTAAGACCTTTAAACGTCATGTTTAACATTTTGAGCTGTTCTCTTGGAATTCAACAACGGCCTAATGGCTCGTGTTGTAAAATAACAAAATTTTGATGACTGACAAGTCTCTATACGGGGAACGGCAACCTTGACTTCAATCGATGTAAGGCTCCCTCTCGTGTAAATGATTGCTTGGAAGTGCCCTGATTGAAGTTTTGGTTCGCTCGCTTACCGGAAATGTTGGACACAAAAGAAATGAGGAGGAAATTGGTGTTTGCTTAGGGTGGGGGAACATAATGGTTGCACGCAGTGGTTGTACACAACACAAGCTAAAAATGATGTAGCTAAGTAAAGTAAGCAGACTGCTCCGGGCAGAATTAGCTTCTTGATTGTAATTGCGAATTGCCAACGAACATCAGTGTCAGAAAAGGCTAGACTCATTATTCCTTGTTATCAACATGTGGGCTGATGTTTGGTTCTATCTAGCGAATGGTGCACTCCAGGCTAATTACGCATTCTGTTTCATCAGCTTTTGTAACTAAAGGAACTCAATACCCTACGGAGAAATTGATTGATTTCATTTCAATTTGTTGTGACTTCTGCCAATTGGAAAAGGAAATTCAGACTAACGAAGTGATTCGGATAAAATTATATCCGTTGTATACTCGAGGATACTTTGAAATAAACATACATAAACAGTAAACGTCAGTCGAGAGTTGAAAAATTATTAAATATTAATTGATAAAAATACTTTTAAGTGAGTCGAAAGGGCAATGACTTATTGGAAAACTGATTTGTCCCCTGATTTATTTTTCCTTTTTGTTGGTAGATTTTATCAACGACATAAATTGATTCCAGCTAAGGCAACATAAAAGCACTTAACTAATGGAATAAAGGTGAACCTATGTCAGAAAAGTTCGTCACGTTAATTCTTCGGTTTGACAAGACCACATCTTGCACGCTGCTATCACGAAGTATTCATGATGTTGAGAGAAATCAGAAAGTGAGCTGAAACGAAACATGATCCGAATTCCGCCCGAAAAAAGTGAAAATAAACAAGCTCCTACAATTTGGGTCCAACTTCCCAGAGAGTAAAAACTTTGAACAATGGTTCCACACTTCAATGAGGAAATGAGAAAATTTTTATCGTCTTGCGTGCATAAACATCAACGGAAGCCGGCAATTAGTCGCCAGTTTCAAATAGCCAACTGACACAGTTTGTAACAATAATGATTTTCTGACTAATTTGATATTTAAAAAAACTATTATAACAATCCTTACACGCGTACATATAAGCCGGGTAGACAGGCCATATCTGCGAGGACAACTCGGCGACGAGAGCGGTGCTGCTTGTATTGGAGACAAATCAGTGAGTACCATTTTAATGCACTCCACAACGGTTTTTTATACCCTCAATTTTAGTTCATTCTGGTCCCCTTTTTTGAAGAAACGCAGGAAGGTTACCAACTTTCGACTGATACAATCAGTGTATCCATTGTTAAGTTTACTTGGTCTTAACTGGCCCTCTAGAGCGATAATTTAATCACATAGTACAGAGAAAAAAAAGGAGTAAACGGCGGACGCTGACCCATGTTTTATGTCTAACCGGGCTTTCTTTAAAGGCGATATACGTACGAGAGTCCGTCAACATTTTTCAAGTGAAATTGCCATCAAATTTACCCTGAAAAAAAAAAGTTGACTTCCTGACTTAAAGGACGACTGTTAGTAAATTGCGAAAAACAAGTGCTCAAAGGCTTTGGTATTTTTTTTAATTTCCGACAGCGTCTCAATTATTCGTAGAAAAGCGCATTACACTGAAACGCAGACCTCGTATTGTTCAAAGCGTGGCAGTGATTTACGCTTGTCACGCACGACTATATTTCAAATAAATTTTGAATTATTGAATGAAACATTTCTGTTGATAACGGAAAAGAGAACTGTTTGATTTGTGTCCAACAAATAACGAATACAGATGCTTTGACGAAACTAACTGGATTTCGAAGTTTACAGTTACAGCAAGCTAAGCAAATCAGTATAGTTGCGAAGAGCATCTTTGAAAATCTGTGATGAGTATTGCCAAAAGAAAATAAAGGGGGAGAGAAGTCATACCCCATACGTGCCTTTTTCCATCATCTCAAGTATTTTTAGATCGACTCCCACGCTATACGGATTCGAAGGGGACTAGGCAACAGCTAAATTAGCTAAATTAGTTCCCGTAGGCGGCTTAAAAGCTGTCGCTCTACATAACTTGTGATGCTGCCAGTCCGGTAGAATTGTGTGGAATAGACATCGGGAACCGTCAGGAGCCTATAACTCCCATACTAGGGCTATGTCACAGCATTTTTACAGACCAAGCTATTTTTAGACATGTTTTTCCCACGAAAAGTTTAGTTCCAGTCCGCACGCGTCCAAATAATTAATTATGCAAGGCCTATAAGTGGCGAGCAAGGCACCCGTTGGGAGACTAAATTCTCGGAAAAATCATCTAAACTGAAAATAGCTCGGTCTGTGAAAACGCCGTCCCACAAGTATATTGAAGTTGTACGCTCCGCATTATGGGCTCCTGCTGATAGTTAACTTCAGTTCCAGTTTCGAGTCAGCTTGTCCCAGACCTCTTTTTTTCGAATTGCCTTTGGGTGGTCACTTGATCTTAAAGCGGTTTTCAAGCGGGTGTTGTAAGACCAAAGCAATTAGAGAACCAATCACGTTCTGAGGGGAATACGCCCTTCAGCCAATCACAGATCGAAGTAATTCAGGAATTAGTCTTACTAGCCAATCAGAACGCGAAGCAAGTGAACGCAGCCGGCGCTAAGCGCGGGAAAACGACAGTGACTATGACGCAATTGGTTTTAGTTTTGCATTTGATTGGTTGAGAAGTTCGCGCAAGTTCTTTTATCCAGTCAGAGAGAAAACCAAAATCAAAACCAGGGCAATCGCTCAATTTCTTTCAACCAACACTCAAGTGAAAACTGCTCAGTTCTCACAACATGAATGAATGAAATGATTTGTCGAGCCCTTCCGGTTAGCGTGAATTCGTTGGGGTAGCTACTCCGTAGCTTTCTAATGGATATTCGATTCGCCCGGTGTTCATTTAAAGCCTGGTTCCCACTTGTGCGTTCACTTGTGCGATAATTACAGGCATAAAGCACAAGAATATCTTTACGACGCTCCCACAAGGACAAGAAAATGAGCCACACGCAAGCGCAGTAAGGGCGGACGAAATACGAGCTACTGTTAAGTTTAGCGCTTGTGCGTATGCTTATTCCACGTCCGTACACACTTGTGAAAGCACAAGCGTGAAATAAGCGCGAAAAAAAAAAGGAACTTATGTTTCTTTAATTTCACGTTTTTTCTTAGGCTTATGCCTGCGCTTATGTTAGTACTTATTGGACAAGTGGGAACCACACATTAGTTTTTCGTTTCAGACCAGGAGAAGACGATTTAAAAGCCCTGAGTTGACTCGTTTAATCCGGCACAATCGGAGATGTGAAGCTTGTGGTCATCAACAAACAGTCTTTTAAGTCCTTCTTTTAATGCAAAGTTGCATTAAGGTTCAACAAGAGAATCGAAAGAATTTAGAAGGAGCCATTTCGCAAAAAAAATAAAATAAAAATAACACAAACAAAAATGGCTCTTAACATCACCTCTCAATGTTAAGAAAACCAACTCTTCAAAACCACAATTAAAAAAGAAAAGAAAAGAAAAAAAACCCCAAGGTCTTGAACTAATGTTGTTCAAAATTGAATTGATGCGGAAGCTGTCACGAGCATTTCCTCTCATGTTTGACTTACATTATAGCTAATGGATGATTGCGGGTACCTATTTTAAACGGGGCAAAAATTAGAGGTATTTTGCGTATTGTGGAACTGATAAGTAAAATCTCTGTCGCTCTCTCGGATTAATTTATCTTGCAAAATTATGACATTGTATCGATATCCATCATTCCAGGCTCCAATTGTATTTCCCTTTCGTTTTATCAAAAGTGTTATCTAAGCACCAATTTCGAAAGGCTTTTACATACATACATACATACATACTTTATTCATCCCAACTGGGCTTTTCAGAATAAAGAGACAATTAATACTATGTACAAGTAAATTAATTAACAATTAACTAGGAAGTAAAATGACAATCAAATCGAAAATTAAAATGAAACAACAAAAATGGAACAATTAAGTCACTACAAGTTTGAGATGAGGCTTCTCTTCAGGCAACGTTTAAAGTCCTGTAGTGTCGGTTTCAACTTAAGAGTAGAATTCAGTGAGTTCCAGAGTTTGACTGTCCTGAAATAAAAAGTTCTTTGCCCTGTGGCTGTTTTATACAAAGGAATATTTAGCATCTGGGAGTTCCTCGTTGTACGCTTGGTGATCGTAGCTCTTTGAATATATTTAGAAAATAAAGACGCTGGTGCGCAACCTGACATACATAAGGCCATTATTGCGTGGCGATAATACAACTGCTGTCTTACAGGTAGCCACTTTAAATCTTTAAGGATAGGGGAAATATGGTCGTATTTCCTTGAGTTGCTGACGATACGAGCCGCGAAGTTTTGTACAGCTTGGATCCTACTTAAGTTGTACTCGGAGGTGTTGCTCCAAACATTACAACAATAATATAGCTTACTAAAAACTAAAGCATTAAGTATAATAGTTAAGGTAGTTGAGTCAAAAATATGTTTGACTCGATTAATCTGGCCTAGGCGCGCCATACAACCGGACACTGTCGAAGCTATATGATCGTTGTATGTCAAGCAGGGATCCAGAATGACTCCCAGATCCTTAGGAACGGTAGCCGGTGTAATTTCTTTTCCTAACAAAGTTAGTCGAAAATCCTCTACCTTGCTAACCATCGCTCTGCTGCCAAAAACAATTAAAGTAATTTTACTAGGGTTTATAAGGAGCTGATTTCTAAAAGTCCAGTTACTAATTCTGCAAAGATCTTCGTTTAGTTTGGCAATCGCGTTTGCCTGGTCCTGTAGATTGAAATTTAGTATCAGTTTAGTATCGTCTACGTAACACTGAGGGCAACTGTGGTGTGGAATACTCGGAAGATCGTTAGTGTAGATACTAAAGAGCAGCGGTCCCAGAATACTCCCTTGCTTTTAACTCAAATCTGAAGATTTCCCTATTTTCTGAGAAAAAAAAAATCACGGTGGAGGTGAGTCACGCTTAAAAAATAGTTTTTTTTCAAATCCAATTTTGATCGAGCGTTGAGATTTGCGTGCAAGTTGTGAGCTTTGCTTTCGAGTTTCAGAATTCTACGTGTATCAAAAACAAAGAGCTATGAAATTTTTCACCAAAAATATGCAGCATTTGAAAAGTTTGAAGGTTTGGTAAAATCATGTTTCAGTTATTTTGCATTTTGCAGAGAGAGTCCATTCCAATGTCAGAAGTTCGTACAAATTTCCCCACAGACGTAGCTTGACGACTGTAAATCTCTTAAGTCAAATCTGCTACTCATTTAGGTGATTCCTTAGTGCTGCATTGCGTATCCTTACTGCACTTAATGTCTTCCGCACAGGTGTGCGCGGAGAAATTCTAGAGGGATTTTTCGTTGACACTATAAGCTTGACATGGTTTGATTCGATGTTGTCTATGGAAACTCATATCAACAAAGTATGCAGTTCTGGATTTTATTATCTGCATAACCTCAGAAGGATAAGAAGATACCTGTCACAAGACTGTCTAGTAACTCTTATCCATGCGTTTGTCACAAGTCGGCTCGACTACTGCACTAGTCTTATGTATGGCCTCCCGCAGTGTCAAATTTCAAAATTACAGAGAGTACGGAACGCTGCTGCTCGCATTGCTCTTGACCTTAGTAAATTCTGCCACACAACTCCTGCACTGCGACAACTTCACTGGCTACCTGTCGTAAAGCGAATTCAATGCAAGATCCTGCTTCTCACTTTCAAGGCTATTCACGGTCTCCGCTCAAACAACAGTACTCTGCTGCTACCTCCTATGCAGAAAATGCTAATTACACTTGGTGCTCGCTCTTCTGCTGCTGCTGCCCTTGCGCTTTGGAACAAACTGCCTGCTAATGTTAGGAATGTTGCTTCCTTAAATAGTTTTAAGAAATCAATCAAGACCTTTCTTTTTAACGAATGACTTTAAATTTGATTTTTTTTCTCTTTTCCTCCATTCAATATTGTATTTAATTCTATATGGGATTTTTGGGTCTTTCTGCAGGTACCGGAAAGCTTTGTATTTTTGGTAACTTGGGAATAGTCTTTATTTGGAGTTGTTTTGTTTCCTGTCTTTTATTTCTTTTGTTTTACGTAAGCTTACGTAATCTGTGCTCCGGTACTCACTGAAGCTGCCGGATTTTTGTAAAGCGCTTTTGATCACATCTAGAAAGAGCGCTATAGAAAATTTTAATTTGTTATTATTATTATTAGATATTTATTAAGTTCATAACCCAGAAGTCTCGATCTGCAATGGATTGCGGCCCATCAGTTTACGGTATTATCTATTTTTAGAACAGCTGCTCTATGATTTTGCATTTAGTTCTAACAATCCCTCGTGGAGCTCTTTGTTGCGGACCAAACAGACGCGTTGTGGTTATCAGAGCCAACCTGATTGCCCGTAACTTGACGGGACCTCTATTCTAAATTTTAAAGAATTTAGATCATACCGTAAACTGATGGGCCAAGACCAAATGACACAGATCGAGACTTCTGGCTTCTGGGTTAATTAAGGACCTCTGACAATGGTCATTTTCTCCTGAACGAGCTCATTAGTGACCTATCATCTTTTACACTTAAAACAAAAACCAAAAAACCAAAAATGATGCCAGAAGAAAAGTTCTAGGGAAAAAAGCATTCGTCACTTGTGGGGAATGAGACTACGCCCTCGAGGAATATTTGTGGTCAGTGATTTTTCAATACGTATGCCTATGCTTTAAAACAAACCTTGAATATTGTTGCTTTTGATCAATAAAATACTCCCGTATTGTTACTTTACGAATTATGTTAAAATTATGTTTTCTGTGCGTGCGAAACGAAGCGTGGACCGATGGAGTGAATATTAAAACATGTCCTAGATAGCAGAAATTTTAACCAACTTGAGCTCTTTATACTTCTTTAATGTGCAACAAAAAGAAACGGTTTTTCTCATTGCACATTTCGAGTCGCCTTAATATAGGGAACAATCAGGGAAAGTTAAAAGAAAGTCTTATGTCAACTTCTATCACTAGAAGAGGCAGTATTACTTATTTTAAGTAATACATTGAAAATTCAAAGGACACTATTTGGTTGATGGCAGCAGCATAAAAATGGGAAAACTGGATTCCTTTAAAATGAGGCTGTTTTCATGCAAAGACACTGCTGAAAGATATTTTCTGAAAGATAGCCAAGATAAAGATGGGTTTAAATTTGAAAACGTCTGGCTGACGTTTTCAAGGTTTCCTCTGAGCTTAAACTCAGGTGTAACATATTTCAGCGCGTTCTATGGTTCTGGGTTTACTTTATTTCTCGAAATTAGTCAGGATTTAGAAACGAGTCGAATATTGAAGAAGTGTTCAAAGTTTACATTCAAAGAATTTTGGCCCAAAATGGCGATACCCTTCATGATACTGCCCCTATAAGTTTTTCTCCAGTGCTCATTTCAAACGCAAAGCCTAAGCCCCTAATTGGTGTTGATCAGAGAGAGATCGTGGGCGTTCCTAATATAACTATTTGGCTACTTAAAACAATCCGGATGGGGGCACCGGCTGTCTTATTTCGGTTCTCAATTGCTTGTCGTAAAGCGCACAAAACCAGACGAATTACTCTGGCCAGACGCGAGACACGCAGACAGTTATACTAGAAAGCAAATGCATGTAGGCGTCAAGAGCTGGAAAACCTGCGCGAACAAGTCAAAGTATTAGCCTCTTGCCTCTGATTTGTCGAGAAAGTGTCACGAAATCTTTTTTTAGGCAATAGAAAAAAAGACCTGCAATGGCGAACAGATCAGTTTCGAAATCACCTTCAAACCGTTAAACATGATTTGGAGCCTCTGGGGAATAAAGAGAGGATTTGTATGAGCTTGCATTTTGGTAAATTTGGAGAATGTAAGAGCAGAAAATGAAATCGGTGCAGATTTTTGCAGACGTTGGCAGCAGCATAAAAAAAAATCGCCTGACCCTCGTTGCTGGGCTGGCCGCAACTTTTGGGGGCTGGGAAGGAAACTAGTTTCCATTCGTTCCTGTTTAGAGCCTAAAGCCGGTGACACACGGTTCAACATTTGTTGATCAACAAATGTTGAAGGTTCTTGCAAAACAAATGTTGAACAGTGTGTCATGTTGAATGTTGAAACAGGCCATTCAACATGTTGAACGTTGTTGAACGCAGTTGAATGAAAATAGAGACAAGCTCTATTCTGATCAACAAGTTGCTGCAACATCGTTCAACACTTGTTGAGCAAAAAATGTTGCACAATGTTGAACTGTGTCACCAGCTTAAGTCATGTTCGCGTTTTACCTCCTTTCATTAACAAGCACCTTATGTTTCAGGTAACATGCATAGAACAGTATTTGTCGTTCCCATGGTGATGTGTTTTATAGTGATGCGGCTTGTGACTGAAAACGAGGCGTTCAGTGTTTGCGGAGAAACAGCGAGACGTAGGATCTTCGGCGGGTGCAAGAGGAACTTCTTAAAGAAAACAGCAATAGCCGATTTCAAACAAGAATCACCAGATGAACGAAACACAAGGTTTAGGTAAGACATAGTTTCCCCTGACATTCTCTGAAGAATACCGAACATGTAATGTACACCTAATCCCAAAGTATTTCTTTCACAGAATTTAAGTCTCAAGACCATAAAACATGCATCAAAATCCCGCTTTTAATAGGCCGTAAAACTTTGCAAAACTAGCAGTCATTTGACCCACGGGCGACCCATTGTCGTCCCCAGAGCCACCTGTTCCCTTTAGCCGCTGCAGGCTGGGCACGAGGACCAGTTGACGGAAGTCTTCTGAAATCCCATAAAACGTAGAATTTCCGGCGTTGTTGATGTATGAAGTACTTAAATGTCCACGATATTAGTGATGGCGGCTGCCAGCGATAAGCTCGGTGAAATAATTGCGAACGGTTTTGGAATAGTTCGCAAGTATTTCACCGAACTTATCGCTGGCAGCCACCGTTTCAGTCTCTCCGCGCACTACTTAATGTGAAATGATGTAGGATTTATATAGCGCATTTCATATGTGGTATATTTAAATGCGCTTTACAACACTTTGTGGGTGACTTCACCAGACTGCTTTTATTGCGCAGTTTACAATTTTATGTTTAAATAACCAGTAGAATTCACATGTGCCCCCAGAACAAAATCAGTGATAGACCATCACACCGGGGGCTACTTTCCCTACTCGTCTCGAACGAGTAGGGAAAGTAGAGGGCCAGGGCACCCAGGCGGCTCGGGGACGAAAATGCCCACGACCGAGCTAGAGAGAGGCATGGGTCTTCCGAGAACTGCTTTGGACCCAGGCCTCTCACTAGCTCGAACGTGGACCAAACGATTGCCAGTTTTGTAAAGTTTACTTAACTTGTCCTGCCCATTAAAAGTGAAATGTCTAGGAGAAAACGCAAAATTTATGTTTGATAATCTTGAAATTTAACTTTAGTGAACGGAAATATTTGGGGTTAGGCGTACCTTTGGAGCCATCCTTCATGACAGCGTGGAGATTTAACAATGCAAATGCGGTTTCTTCAAGGCACATTGAAAGGGAAAATACTACACTCCCACCGGGTTGCAGCCCATCGTACCTCTCGTTCCCCCCCCCCCCCCCCCCCCCC
>BLFK01000874.1:1252371-1292352 GCA_014634185.1 Astreopora myriophthalma
TTTCCCTCAGCCTTCATTTAAAACTGTCTTAAGTCAGTTCGCGGAAGGATTTATAGTAAGAGAACCAAATAAAACATGTGAAAACTTTTTTTATCAAGACTGTTTCGTCAAGCTTAGGGTAAACTAACAAAGGAAACAATTCAATGCACTGATATTACTATTCCAGGAGAAAACTTTACACGATTACAAGCTATATATTTTCTTTCTTGAAATTAATCATATAAACAATTGGCCGTCGATATTGGTAGCCATGTTAGCTATTTCAGCTTGATTCACTTTTCAAGTACAGCCATGTTTTAGATCGCCAGTGTGGAAACCCATATTGAGGGCCTACCGAGCGACGAATTCAAGTTAATTTGGCAGGTGCTCAGTGAGTCTTGTCATTGAGTGAGTTAACTTCTTGAGTTGGATACATGCATGTACTCCACATTATTCATCATTTCATTTTTGCCGTTAGCAATACGATCAAACGAATATCCTTTTAAAGCAAATAAAAGCCCTAACCAGTTTGTTTTCTTTACCGTGGGTATTGGCTGAATTCAATGGCTATTTGACGGGAAAGATGTTCGCAAATTTTCCATCGGAAACGGACGACTCCTTCGTTAGTTTAATAAATAGGATTCATTACAGTTATTAATAACGCTGCTCTTGACAAAGGGAAATGGAATCTTTAAATTGTCTAATTGCTACGAAAATTAATCGACAAGGGCGTAGGATTTTACTTTATTTGACTTTGAAAACGGTGTGGTTTGCCAACTCTACAGATTACATCGACGCGTTGGCCGATTAGGTATGTTGTGCTGGGCGAGGAATTTAAGAACATGACGGACTCGACGGCAAAGAACTTTAAAGGGAGATGTATTAAGCTTACAGTGTCTTTGGGAATGAATTTGAAGATTAATTAAGAAGGAAAAAAGAATGTCTTCAAGTTAATTGATTGCTTTTTACAATTGATTTTGTGATCAGTTTTTAATCTGCGACCGAAACGCGATCTTATATACAAAGCTAGCCGAAGCTGAAAGCACAATTGAAAGCCCGAGTGAGTTCGAGCATATTTTTAAGTATATACATATATATATATATATTTCTTTTTGAGTTTTTATTATGATTATAAGCCGAAAAAAAGGATCGAAACTACTCAAATCAGTTATCAACATTTTTATTTTCTGGGCATAAAAGCCAATGGCAAAGCTGTTCCGTTCGTAGTCCAGAAGGGGCAAGAGAAGAGTTTAGAATTTTAACGCAAGCTTATCCTGTGAAACCTCAGTGGTGAAACCAAGGCGCAGAAAATTTTGTAGTTGTGTTTCTGCACACCCACCTATACAATGCGGATATAAAATACCATGTGGTAGGATGGTCCGCGTCATGAACTAATCAAACACAGTAGCTAGCTCGCTGTACAAATAAATGAGGAGAGACATATATATGACTAATATTAAGTACTGGAACGAATAGGGTTGTAACTTTTCGGTTCGAATGAAATCTTGAATGCCACAGAACGACAGCCGGGCGCCCTTTTCACTCAGGGTTGCACACTTAGTTGTTAAATCGATACTTAACTTTCAGTCTGTGGACCAAACCTTTAGTTTTTATTATCCAATTCGAACAAAAAAATATTTGACTAAATTTTTGCTGACTGAGAACGGTTCTTGGTCACAGCTTTAAGAAATAAGTGATATAGCGACGCACTATCTATCGAAAGCTACGAAAAAGCCAGCGATTTACATGTATCACAAGGGCGAAAGACTAGCCTAAAATATATATTGCAAGGCAGTAGTGTAAAAGTACTAAATGAAAAACACGTACCAGTTGCTTGTATTGAAGGATACCTTTCCCTCTTCTTCAGCAATGAGTCAGTCATTAACCAATTTAGTGATTGTCGAGGCGTTTTTAAGGCCTCGGGCGCACACATTGTATCCCAGCGGTTTACTTACGATCAATCGGTCGTCCAACGGTCAGTTACGCAACGCGTTTAATTTATTTGAACAAGTCATTTACCGCACCAGCAAGTGCCTGTTCAGGCTCTAATTCGCGGCACATTTCAAACGAATTGAGAGTTATTGGACAAGTAGCTGGTGAATATTGCTTTATCACCAAATGGGATATCATAATAGAATAGGCGGCGGATTTTAACATTTTCAATGTATGCCATTTAGTAATGGACCAATTTTCGTCACAAAGCTTGGCGGACGGAAAAAAAATCCCATTAACAGGAATGGGTCGTCAAACAGTCTCTCTTTTCTTCTGACAGGCCATTTTTATTATATTACTTCTACCAAGCCGGTGTAAGCAAAAACCTGTCCCTTTCAGTGTGGCAAACAAAACAGACTAGAACAGTTGTCAACTGCCGTTGATCAGCTTTCTCGTGCTTGGCGCTTTCTGAATATCTCGCTAGGAATTTTCCCAGAAGGTAGCCTCTTCCAGGCGTTAAGTTAGTTGGGGCGCAGCGCGAAAATCGGCGGGCAAAAAAATTAAGAAAAAGCGCGCGAAGGGAGGCTTCCTTCGCGCGCTTTTTCTTCATTTTTTCGCCCGCCGATTTTCGCGCTGCGCCCCAACTAACCGAACGCCTGGAAGAGGCTACCCAGGAGGCAAAGAGTACGTTCGCATTCAGATCGGATGTCAAATCGAACACAAAACCTGAAAACGGCATTCAGTACGGAGTTTGTTTGTTGAAATCTTTCCCCAGATGCAACAAAATCCGCCGCGAACCGTTCTGAATTGGGTTCGATTCGCACTTAAGTGTCAAAAACTCCGTGACCTTTTTCTACGCGAAATTCTACTAAGAAGCGCGCGAAATGATGACATCACAACAGAGGGCCTCCCAGTTGCTTGTGTTTCCTCGTTCCCGAAATTAATTCCGAACTTGTTCCCAGCTTTTGGATCCTTAAAATGGTTTATGTTCCCTTGTTCCCCGAAATATTTTGTCTTTGTTCCCTTGTTTCCCAGTTCAAATTAGCCATGTTCCCTTGTTCACCCAAACCCCTGGGAGATGCTCACAATAGCACGACCGCCACCTAAATCATGCCGACTCTGTTGGGTGAGGAGAAAACTGGCTGCTTGGCCGCAGTTTCACAGATATTAAACAATCAAAGGGAGAGTAAGAAAAGCGTCGAACCCTGGAAAAGCTGCAATTTTTGTCAACCAAAAGGCAAAATGTCGAGGTGAGTGTCCTTTTTTTTATTTCAGAACAGAAGACCAAACTAAAAAACGTTTGTTTAACAAAGCGGTGTAATAATTTTGTTGATGAAAACAAACCTTTCATTCCAATCAAGAATGCCAGCTTAGCGTTTGTTTAAATATTAACACAAAACTACCACGCGTACTTTAGTCTCCAAATTTCTCGAAATTTTTACTCTGTATTTTTGTTTTCTGGTACAAGAACAAGAATATCGAAGTCAAGGTGTTTAGGTACAAAGTTCACACAAATCCAACTCCTGCTCGGCGCAATTGTTTCGAGCTTTTCGGTCAGTGTTATGTTCGACCCTTTTAATAATATAAAGCACGCTAAGGAAAACAGAGTGATTTGTGAAAAGCGATGTCTCGCTATTTTAGCATCTTTGGTATTATGTCCTTGGATCGGTTGCGTGCGTGGTTGTCCTGTGCAGAACCATGCGCAGACAAGCGGATATGTGCCATTGTGAATAAATTATTTCGAGTCCGAAAACAACAGACACGCATAATTTATAGACCGCGTTCGGTGTATGATACCTCGAACGCACTTTAATAGTCCGTTCCACAATGGAGTAATTTACATCAATCATCCAGTTCTAAACTAATGCAATTTATTGCTGGCTTCGGTAAAGGTGACTAGGATAGCTCGTCTCGCTGTAAGTTTTTTTGGTGATTTCTCCACCGGTGATCAAATCATGGCAGCCATGTTGGTGTCAGAAACGGCGGCTATTTTGGTGTCCCAAACTAGTCCTCCGAGACTTAAAATTTATTCTTATGTAAACGTTTGCAGGATATAACACGAACTCGCAAGTGATCAGTTCCCGGTTGGCCGGATAGCTGTGAAAAACTCTTCTTGAATTTGTAAGACTCAAAATCTCAATTCAAAGAAAGACGCTAAAAAAAGAAGACTCAAAACGTCAACTTCAAAAACACAAACAAACAAAAAACAAAGAAAAAATAAAACAACGACAACAACAACAAAAAACAACTCGTACGCACCAAAAATGGTACGCGCCATAAACAATTCAGATGTCGCGCGCGAGACACGTGATATCGCGCGCGCAACGTCTCCGAAGGGGGTGACGTACGTGGCTCCAAAACGCCTTTGCTTAAGCTCCCTAATAGCTCAGTCGGTAGGGCACTGTGCGGCCCAATCATACGGTCATGCCTTCGAGCCCCGTTCAAGGCTGTTTTTTTTTTTCAGGCCTCTTTGCAACTGCTTAAGGGCCCACGTTCGCCCAAAATGCATCTCGCACTGTGATCGCCAATTGATCCTGAATTTCGCGTTGCATGAAACTGGGAAAGCGTTTATTCTTGAGTGCTTACAGCCAATCACTTTACGTCTTTTGACAATACAGCATTCGAAAACAAAAACAGAGGACCGTAACACATTTTGGGCGAAGATGGGCCTTTAAGTTGCTTCATTATTTGCAATGATCACACTCAATTCATAGTAAACATTTTCCTTCGTTTCCGTTTACCATGACTGCTGATCTCATCACGTGAGTGAAAACTTAGATTTAAAGGAACGATGTCATTCAATTTAGGACAATTTCATGACACATCAAATGCTCATAAAATAAAATAAAACTTGACAATAACTACTTACGGTCACTTACAACTGTAGAACAACTTAAAAGAAATACAGCAAAAAGCCAACGAAGTGCGTGAATAGGCAGGAAAGGAAAAGATTGAAACGGATTGCATTTAGGTAATATTGAAAAAAATCGGGCCGACTTTTTTCAAGTTTCATATGATTCGCCTGGATAATGGTCATTTTTTTTTACAAGTAAAGGAGTTTTATTTTGGGGTTTTCGAGTCTAAGGCTCGTAATTAACTAAAGATTTCTCCGAATCACTCCAAAATACGGTGACATAGCGCCTTTAATTTTATCAACTATTTCCGTATCAATTAAATACGACGCGGTAGATGCATTAGTTCTAGAGGTAGCGCTGAGACTTGAAAACAGCAGTTACAGAATAGACCTTTTTACCGATACGGCGGCCATCTTGGATTCTACTGTTCTGCGACAGATATTATGCGATTCCCAGGGGGCAAATTAATACATGTTGTGGGTGTAAATTTGGTTTTCCTTTGTAAACATTCGAGCTACTTTGATTTTTACACCCTTTGTTTCACTCCATGATTAATCTGAGACAAAGGAAATACGAAAATTCATCTGGTTTCAAAATTATTGAACCAAAACCAAATTTTTACCCACGTTGTGTGTGAATTTACCCCCTGAGCATCCCATAAGATCTGTCACAGCACAATAGAATCCAAGATGGCCGCCGTATCGGTAAAAAGGTCTATTGGCAATGACGGGCGTTCGAGTGGTCAAAATCCAACAAAGTACATGTTTCGAATAGTCCTAAATGGAATCATTAGGAAAAAAACAAAGATAAAAGTAAATAAAAAAAAAAAAACATTTCATCTGTAAACTTGGATCTCTTTACCAGAGCAGTTGCCAAGAAGACATTATCCTTCTGACCTGACCCCCTTTAAATACCCTTGTTCATTGTTGCGTTGATGTCGTTATCTCACAAGTGGGTCAGTGTTCTGTTAGCTGGTATCGTATGACGGTCAGGACGGAATGTCGCACAGTATTTCATTGCCAGGACTTCAGTAAACATCCCAAGATTTTGGAGAGAAAGCACTTAAAACTGAGTATATAATTCTGCCATCCACAATCTCTTTTGGTTATGCGGAGGTTGAGATTACGTTAACAGGACACAAGCTGAGAGAACGTCTTAAACCATGTAACAAAAGCGGTGTAAAAATGAAAAACGAGGTCTGCGTAAGCCAATTGAACTTAATGCTAAAACCCCCCTGAAGGATTTGAACAACAAGTATACGTATGTGACTTTCATCTGACTTGCTTTGGTCTCTAAAGCCGTACCAATTTGTGTCTGTATTTTTCCCAATAAGAAACGAGCACATCATGTAGTGAACGTTTACAGGGCCTTGATAAGAATCAACATTTTCAGCTTTAGCCCCCGAATAAGACCTTAATTCTTGCTTTAAAAAAAAAAAAAGAAAAAAAAGAAAAAGGTATTTGTGATCCCGTTCGGCGTCCGGTCCATTTTGTTGTCATTGAGGTCATTAATTTGAATTAATTTAAGTCGATCGGCGACCAGAGATCAACTGATGCATTTTTGAAACAAATCCAAATTCTTTCAAATTTATCTCCTGTAACTGTGCAGTAGATGTCGAACCTCTCCCAAAATAAGACAACTTAAAAATGAGCGGGATGAAAAATTAATACCAACGATCACAAACGAGAACAAATCGTTTTTCAGAATCAGTTGCAAAGTGATGTTTATTCAGGTGTCATTTTTGCTAACAGAAGGAAAATTTGCGGACGTTTGTATGCTCTAGGCTATGATTTGTATTGCACCTTTGTTACCCATGAGCATATGCGACAGAAAAGAACCGAGACTCACTGAAAGCAGCTCAATCGACCACTCTTCTCAAGGGGAAAAAACAAAATAAAAGAGAAAACGAAACAAAACAATGAAAATAAGCGTAACAAATTCGAAACAAATGCAACAAACCCAGCTAGAGATGAGCAGACCAGCCGGTTATTTGCAGGTGCATCCGAGGAGTGGCCACCCACATGAACAACTTGAGCTAGGGATTAGAACAAGACTTGAATCCGGACCTTTCGATTTCAAGACGATGGGACTTCTTGGTAGAACCGTTTTGACTAGTCTAAGGGCCCTGTCTCCTTTTGGAGTCGCACGTTCTCTAGTTGCATGATTTGATAAGGTGATTTCTTCTCTGGTTTTTTCTCCCCTTTTACTCTTTTCCATTTCATTCTTCGGTTTTGAAACCAAACCTTCACTTGTCTTTCGGATAAGTCCAAGCTCACCGCGATCTCGTATCGCCGCAGTCTAGTAAGATAGTTATTTCGGGTGAATTCATTTTCAAGTTCTCGCAATTGATGCGTCGTAAAAGCAGTTCTTTCTTTTCGCTTCTTTCCTTTGTTTTTCTCTGATTTGTCCTCATCTTCGTCTTCATGATCATCTTCATCAACGTCTCCTGGAAAGAAAGGCGTTGTTAACGGCAAATCGTGAAGAGATGGAGTGCCCTTTCTTTCAATGTATGCAGAACGAATGGGAATTTGATTTATGACGAGAGGCCCGGAGAAAAAGCATTCGGAGCAAAGCAAGAACATTTAGAAAAGCAATGCACTTACGCTCTTTTCTTTCTTTTTTTCTATAAGAACGTCTAATTATGGAGCTAAGGCTGAACGTTCTTATTTATTTATTTATTTCATTTGAGCCTAAAAACGTTCTCATGAAGTCTTTATAGTTACATGACTTGGATGGTGTGGAAGTTATTTTCAAAATAATTGGTAAATTGTTGTTAGATTACAGTTTTACATTTATTATCCTTTTGTTTATACTACTAACGAGTAAAATAAAAACGTTCTATCTGACTCTCAGCCTAAGGTATATTCTTCGTATGTTCTTAAAATTTTGGTTGATCTCAGCTTCAACATTCTTATAAAAAAGGTTCTTATTAAAAAAAAAAAGAGTTTATGTTAGCGTCCACGCTGGTAAAGGAACTCGGACCGCGTAGACTCAAAGAATTCTCAGTGTTCCACAAAAGGAAGTAAAACCTGAAATCGAAAGTCTCTCTTCTGAAAGTATCAGTGATTGTTACTGGGTAGAAGTAGGAAATTCTGTGAACACAAATTTAACTGCTATCATCCTTGTTGACTCTGAAAAGCAAGTTGACGAACCCTGGTAAGGTTTCATCAGTAATACTTCCGACCTTTCACTTGGCTATTTATCCAGAGACAAAACTGCTGTCAGTAGAAATAGATTCGGTCAAATATAACTGACTAGTTGAGGAAGACTAACCGAGCTATAAGTGGACGAAATGTCAATCGTATTGTTTGATGCCTTCAAACTAACGTACCGTCTGAGGGCATGCATGGTATAGCTACAAACGTCTTTAAGAGAATGCCAGGGAACCGGCAAATTGTTGCATTCGATTTGCAAGTCTGGCCAGGCAGGTCTTGCAGAGGTGAAGTCATTGCCATATCATTAATTAGCAGGACTGGCTTAGCAGCTTCGAATATGAGAGTAATTACTCATAACTGTCATGAATTCTTTCCATTGACCGAACACTGAATATTCTGATGTATCCTCAAGCTCAACCATTTCGATTATTTTGCAGCTGTTATCAATTCACCTCTTTTGTCGGCTTTTTCAACTTCATTTATTGGTCAGAACACTGACAAACGGCCTGGGAGGCATGTTCAACATGTTGAAATCGTTAGCAAGGGCAAAATCCTTTTTGCTTTCAAAAGGGATTTCCAGAGAAAAATGATAAATAAGGTTTCGTAGGCGTCATATGTGTCTTCAAAACATTCAGATGAAAACATGCATGGACCCGCCCAGGGAGAGCTTGCGATTCCTTTTGTCCCATTTTCAATTAAGGTATTTCTAAGATGTTTTATTCTATTCTCGGCCACAACTCAACTTATTGAACTGATCACCTTTAACTTCTACGTCCTCATAATTTGAATCACTACGACTATGGGACAGTTTTTCCAAGTATACAAGCGACATTTCTTAAAAGCCAAGGCTTCAATGCATGATAAAAATTTGGCCGAATTCTTACTTAACCACAGTTGCCACTTATTTTGTTCTTGGTATCCTTTCATTGCGCATTTGAAATTAAAAGGGGAAGATGAAGTTTATTGCGTACTTGTCATGATCGAAAGTCGTGCTCTAACGATACGCAGATACTGCGCATACAACAGTAATCAATCTAATTCTATTTCTAGAAAAGCGAATTTTCAGATGTCCCTCAGTACCCCCAAATGTTACCATTATTAAATTGCACCGATGGTGTTGCTTTGATGTCTCCGCCGCCTATGAGACCAGAGTCCAATCAATAAGTCATTTATATCTCCAAATCACGGCTTCTTGATCCCAAGCCCAATTGGATTAGGTGTGATGGATGTTGCACGTGGACCTTTTGCGACAAAAAAAAACGACAAAAAAAAAAGAGGGTTCGGGAAGAGATATTATCAAGGCAAGATGTTTTGTTTCTTCCTAAGTCACTATGTCGCATTAGTTTCCACTTTTGGCGGAATAGAATCTTTTGCCGAAGTATGAGTATGCAAATCAGCCTTCTCAATGTGGCGACCGCCTCTTTTACTAGGAAAAGTTCTTATCTTACAAGTCTTCGGATGATATGTATAAAAGCCGCAATCTAGTCTAGCGGAAGATTAATTTGTAAAACACAGTGCATTGATTTGAAGGAGTACTTAACAACAACTCCAACAACAACAACAATAACAACAACAACAGCTATTCAACACAAACACAAAGTACATCTTGAAAAGGGGAACCCGAGGTTAGCCAAGATGATGATGTTTCCCTTTAAAATAAAATAATAAATTAATTTAAGAAAAAAGTAATCAATTAGCGGCAACGGATCCGCAACTACGTACAAAGAATCAGCTATAACCTCTTTTTTATGTCTCCCTTGGAGTCTTTTCCCCGTGGTAGATTTGGTCAAAGCACGGCGGCCTCGGTTGACAATTGATCATGGCAAATCTCTATTATAGATAAACAAGTAATCCGCTTCCAGTGTACAATTGATGAACTTGGTGATATGGGATATCGTGCTTTCGTCCTCTTGACGTGGAAAGCGCATTCGTTCCATGGATTTGATTTATAAATGACATCAATGCAAGCAAGCGAAATTTCTGAGTAGAGGGTAATGTGGCGTTCAATCGAAATTCGTACATCCTATCTTAGCTCGTCGACACGTTTTAGATCTCGGCCATTTTCCAAATTAAGCCAGCCAACAAGGATGGTTGAATGAATTTCTCAAAGGAATGAAAATATGACAATTACAAAATGTCTCTTTCTTCTACTTTTGTTTTTAGGAAATTTAGCGCTAGCTTCTGTTTTCCACCTTAATTCTTTAGACAAGAGAAAAATAATCTTTTCGCATCAAAATTGAAGAATAACTCATTATCCATATGGCTTTTTCTCATTAACCGCATTACACAAATGGAATTTCACAACATCTTTTCTACCTCTCTATGATTTAACAAACAAAACATTTACTTCTTTAAATTTCTGTTTGTTTCATTTTAGGGTTTGAATTTTAAAAGGAAAAAATACTAGGAAACTATATGTGTGGTCGTAAGTGGATTGTTAGAGAAACAGGCTGAAAGTGTTAAGGCTCCTGTAAAACTCTCTCATCCCCATACGGTGTCTAGATAGCCAAAGTTTTGCCTTCGAATATAGTGGTTTATAATTTAGCTGAAAACTCTGAACTGTTGAAGGAATGTGGCCATAGCTTGCATAATGAAATCGTTGGCACAAAGACTAGGGAAATAAGAAACTAATGGAAAGGGATAACTTTGATGATCTTAGGCACGAATCAAAAGAAATGTAAACGAGCTTATGCCAAAGCAATTCTCAAGCAAAATGCTGTTAGCATATCTTTAACAATGTCAGGTTGTATGTTCTTGCTAACAAGTCATTCAGTTTCTTTTTTCCGTATTGCACCTTGCAATGATAATTGCACACAACCATGTTTTGTCTACTAAAGGGTTATAAGTCTAACCGAAGCCGTTATCTGGCTGATAAGTATTGCAGCATGCAAAGATAAAATATCTCTTGCATTGTTTCTGTCGCTGCAAGTTTTCTTTTCTCAACAGGACTGGTCTTTGGTTAGAATTAAGTGTATTGGTTTTGGAGGAGGGAAAACTGAATGAACGAAGAACATCGAAAGCATTCATTTGAAAATGTAATCTTATTTACAGTAAAACATTTAGACATCTAGTTCGGAGATGTCTGGCCTGAAGGAAACTTAAATCGACGAGGCTGTGAAGTTAAGAGTTTTTTTTAAAGGTAAATTGGAGCTTATAGTGTTTAACAAAAACAAGGAAATATACGGAGCTTCCATCAAATTTCCATCAAGAAACATCAGGGGAAATGTCGGTATAATACGCTGTTAACTATAATATAATGAGCAGTGTACAGTAATCAGCCACGAATCTACCTTGAATAAGACAATAATCGCGTCCCTAAGCTTTTAATCCGACAGGCACTAGTAGCCATTTGGGAGGCTACGAGTACAGAGTGGCAATTGCAAATCACTTGCACGTACCTCGGTAGCAATTGTCCGCTAATTTTTCGGCCGTAACGCTTGCGTCGTGCAAGACGCTTTCTGGTTCTTTCTCCGGCGTCTGAATCACCGGCTCTGGCGGAGGTAGAATCGACTGCGGGGTGAGAGACGGCGGCGTGTAGTAGTGACAATGTGAATCGTAGCTTTGCCTTGGTGCTGCTAGGTCCGCTACTAGGCGTGATTCACTCGGGTAGTGAATCGCCGAAGGTGCAGGAGCCGAGATGTGGTTGAAAGGCGCCGGGTTTGCGCGCGTGAAGGCATTCAAACCGTAAGGAGGCGCGTTATAAAGATACGGCTGATAAGGCGGATGGTGTGGGGAGTTTTGCTGAGGAAGATGGTACTGCGGGTTGAAGTGCCCGTAAGTCTGGCTGCCATAACCAAAGCCTCTGGCGTACATGTTTCCTGATTCGACCCACAGCATCACCGACAACCTCTGCTGATTAAAAACTTTGATTTCCGCCTCATTTACATGTGTTTTCAGATCAAACTGCGACTGTTGATGTCATGCCCCGATCTCGATAATCGATATAACATGCATGCACTGAGGCATGTATGCAGGCGTGTTGAGTCAAAACCGCGTAGGGTCCTTGTGTCAGTTGATACAACTGGTTTGTTTCTGTGGGCTGTGCCTCGGTCCTCTCCCCGAAGTAAGTACATTTCCAAGCCTCACTTGTTCGCCTCAGTCCGCTTTTTCATTCCCGTTGCAAAATCATTAGCCGTTAATCGTTGTCTTGGTTGGAAAATAGGAAGATTTCCTGGTGACCAAGTGCCTCCAGAGAGGATCTGGAGTCGTCGGTAATGTTTACCACACGAAAAACAAATATAACACGCGATCCGCGAAGACTTGATAAACGTTTTCTTTGTATTTGCCGACCTTATCAGATGCTAAACGAATTAGGTTCAACCTAGAAAGTATTGGCTTTTCAGACTTAGATTTTTTCGCCTAAAACAATGTGGAATGGTGACTTTCACTTTTTCAGCTGATTGGCATAAAACGTTCTCTCGTGAGTGCTACTTTTGTCAATGTCTTTAAGTGGGTTTAATCATGCTCAATACTACCGGTTTATTTGTGGTGTTTTCTCAGTAAACAGAATATCGCAATTTATTTTAATCTTGTAAACGCGGTGTCTTTATTTGGGTGCCTCGTGTTGTAAAAAGGCGTTGGTAGACGGACCCCCTTGATTTGACTTTTTTCAAATGGACAGAAATGTCCTTGATCAGCTGGAAAGCTACTGGCGAATCCTACCACTTGGGTTCATTTTAAGTTGTCGATTAATCAAGATTATTACACAGTCTGTCTGATTGTTTCCTGACATTAAAACAACTTGAGGCTGCATTTACTTCCGTCGGGAGTATTCGGTGCCTTTTCGTTTGGTTGCATGGGTCTTCATCGTTGGCGTTTGTTAAAGACAGCTGAATGGGGAGAACATTATTTTCCACATATGATTTAGCAGAAGTGCCTCTAATTTGCTTGAAATTAAAACCTCCTTATCAGGGCACTTGATTTATATAGACCTTTGGGGCAGTCCATTGATGTCCTTATTGACCCGAATTTGAAGTCCGGCGGGGTTGTTGTCATTTGTTATTCTGAACATAAGCATCAAGTGATAAATTTTATTACCTTACCGCACGAACCGTCTTCACTTTCCCATTTACTAGCAGAAGATTTCACGGCTACTGACTAGATTTTCCTCTAGAGTCCGTCTGAGTAAGTTACACGACATTTGCAGCCAAGAACACACCTGTAAATTTCGTTAGTGCGGACATCTGTAAATAAATTTACCGTTCCGTATTGTTCTCGAAGTTTTTAACAAGCCGTCATCTTAAAGCTTATCACAACGTTTTAGACTGTGTACAGAAATTAAATTATCGTTATTTTCTTCTTATACCCCCATGTAACAGTCAAAATATTGGGGTCAAAATTACACAAATTCTTTTGAACGGAGCGGCCCGTTGCACAAAAGCCCCGAAACTTTTCGGGCCTATTTTGGGAGCCATGATTCCCTGCGTATCTCGATAAGAAAGCCGTTCGTTTCAACCATAAAACTTTCCAATCTGTTTGCTCTTTCCCACCTTTAAAGCATGTCAACCGAGCATATTTTCAGAATAAGCGGATTGCATTTTTAAAATTGCTTTTCGGGCCCGTAAGCTTTTCGGGACTTTCGAGAAACGAGTGCTGCCCAAGCAGCACAGTTGATTAAAAAAAAAAAAATAAAAAAATATATATACAATATCAAGCGAAGCGCATTTACTTTTCCCATTCAGAACGCGACACAAAATTGGAAAAGAAAGCCGGGAATATTTTCAGACGTCGTGGACCAGACGCACGGCGCTTTTTGCAAGATTAGATTGGAATTTAACTGACAGAAACAGTGGGTCCGCTGAACCCAGTGCAATCATGAGATCAGGGTTACTTTGTTTTTTCAAATTAAGCAGTGAGTTTTCCCTACTAGAAATCTATAGTGGAGACCATGCAAACAAGTAAACAAAGAAACAAGCAAAGGAACAAACAAAGAAACAAACGAAAACATTAACTAATTATACTGGAACTTAAATAAGAGCATAATGCGACGCAAAGGTAATGAGGCTTAGTTCTGTCAGCGCAAAATGAAATTTTCCGTTTGATACCGAGGAGCTCCAGCTTACGTTCGTTGGCTGAAAGTAGCAGAAATAAGCAATGAATTAAGGGGGTTTTCTCTTATAGTCATTCATATCATCTCTTAAGTTTTCGGTGCAGGTTTGTTTTCCTCTTGGCAAACTTAGCCTCCCACGCCTGGATCGAAGTGTGCTTCACAGATGGAAAATACCCCGAGTAGTCCTGTAGCCCTTTCAGACCTGTATTTTCATTGGTCCGTATGACCCGTAGCTTCTTTTGTCATCAAGGCAAGGGGCCTTGTTGTGTTGTATCAGCTATTGTTTCCTTCTCCAATCAATGACCGTTTCTGGACAGTTGGGGCTCTCCAAAAAAAAAAAAATGCTCGGTAAACATTCAAAGAAATTCTTCTCAGCGTTATTTTTCAGGGACTGGGGAGGGTCTGATAGATCGTCTGATACGACGTCACGGCGGACATGTTGATGGCGTTGTATTGAACTCCATTTTGTGCAATTTATGAAACACAGTAAATCAACATGAGCCCTGGCCTCGTGAGGAAAACTATCTATATTTTCTGGTGACGAAAGCGTCAACACTGAAATTCATAACCTAGACCGACTGAGTGAGTGACGGAGATAAATTATGATAACTGAAATGTCATCCTGTGGAGCCACTTTCCACAGAATATCGAATGCCAACATTGGAAAGCTAAGGGAAAAGGGGTGGGTCACCCTCGTTCTCAGGTTCTTGCCCGACCCTGGTCTTGTCCGGGTCTGCTCTAGTCACCCCGCTTTCAGGAAAAAGAAAAAAAAATGAACAGGGAACTTCTGACCCTGTCAAGATACTTTCTGTCCACTCCGAAGCGATGCAGCCATCTTTTTTACTCGAGGCCCATAGGAACGTGCCGTAGTGTTTTTCATTGGTTTGGATTTGGTTGCGCCTGCATCTCTGAGACGCCATTCCAAAGCCTTATGAATTATTTAAATCATGATTTGTATCCTACAAATCTGGTGTTTTAGTTCAGGGAAGACAAAGATCATTGCTGCCTTTCCTTGTCGTTGATTTTGGGACGTGAAAAAGAGGGCCAGACAGACACAACAAGCATTGCATAAGTTTTCTGTTCATCGTAATCTCTTTTGAACTTGGAAATGTCAAGAGGGTTAAAAATCACACTGTGATTGTTTCAGCATGACTGGGGTATGCATCAATGGTGTATCCATTACATATCGCTTGACATACCATCATCAAGGCCTTGAAGTCAGGCATTTAACACAAACCGCCGACGTGGATTAGAGCTTTAGCGTGACCCTGCTTTGGTCGGAAATAGTTTAGCTGATCACGTGCGCGTAAACCGCTTCCAGATGCCGAATTTGCTACACAACATTTTGTCATTCGAATGCCTGTATACGAGTAAAAGGAAATGTCCATGGAGCTTTCATATGTTTTCTACATTGGTTCCAAGCTTTCAAAGATGTGTATATTAATACTTGGTTCACTTTTAAAGACTGCACAACTCGCAGGAAACACTGTTGTTCTCTTGAAGGAAAAATCAGCAAATAGCATGGAATGCCGAAAAGCATAAGGCATGAATGCGTAGTATTTATGCAAAAGTAAAATGGCGAAAGTAGATTTCAAATTGTTTTATACTTTATTCCTTTAAATACGGCCAATAAGGAATCGGCGAATAAGAAATCGACCAAACCCTCCTCTTTGTGAGTGCAACTCTTTCGTTCCTCTCGCTTCCCTCAAATTATCATGAACTTTAGAATTGGCTATGCTCTTTTCTGAATTACATTCTTGGGCTGTGTTACCGTAGACAAAAGCTAGCCCTTAATAGTGAGGTTATGTAGTTGGGAGTAACTCACTTACTGAGTTAGTTTCATTAGTAATTGTGAGGGTCGCATTCAGTTTGCTCCTGCCTCCATACCTGAAAGCATACCATCCTTTTACTTCTTGTTTTGTTTTACATGGATTTTTCTAAAATTGTATTTCAATTGATTTTCTATTTTAATAACGGTTGACAAAGAACTCTTAAACTTAAACTTAGACTAGCAGGTTAGCAGAATGATCCCTTTCATGAATACGTTTGGATGAAATGTACTCTCGGAGCGTTTGAGTGGAATTCAGTTGTTTGTGCCGTCTTAATATCTAAGGTTTGTACGTTGCATACTGAATGCCTAAGGTGGCGGTTTAAAACAGAAAGGAAACCTAAGCGCCTGCCGAGAAAGATTTAATGACTGATATTGCGCTTCTTATGTGATTCTTGAAAGAGAACGCCTTTGTGGAGAATGAGTTGGCAACAGGGCCGACATATGCATCGGCTACCCAGAACTTCCATTTCCTCTATATACGAACAAAGGTACTGGCTTATTTTAAGACCTAAAACAGTTAAATCAGTTATAACTTTTCCTAAGTAAAGATTGTTATTTATTCCTCAATAATTTTCTGTAATCACAATAGCACATTTATTGGCTGAGTCAAACAAGGTGGACTGAGGTCTTCGTAATTTAGCTTACCCAAAGAAGCGAGAGCTGAAGAAATAGGCTGGTGTACCTTTTTTTAAACGGCAGCCTTCACAACAGAAAAGGAGATTTGGCTTTAAGAATATCTGATTGCGATAAATGTGAAAATGTATCCACAGTCAATGAAATAACCTGTTCCGCACTTAATCTACGCAGGCAGTTCACGAAGTTCGGCAATTTAAATGGCCTCATTGCTCATATCTTAAGTATTAGCCGTTCACTTCTTTGTGTCTGCCCATTGAAACCTAACGGTAAACGTTAGCTTATTTCATCATAGGTCGCTTCAAATAAGGCAATTGTGAGAGTAGTATCCAAGTTCTGTTGGACTGTCGGGTGCCGCGCCCGCCATATTGTGACATCGTCGACAGTGTCGCTCCAAGGCTATTCATGCACTTCCGAGTTACAGCTATAAGCGTAAAATCTTTCTTCCGTCGGTCGGCTGTTGTTGACCCCTCTTTCGCTGGGGCAAGATAACAGTTTTATTAGAATTCCAGCTCATTTTTTCTCCAACGTCTGAGCCATTGATTTCACACCATCAGATCACCGAAAACCAATTCCATAATTGGAGTATTACATTCTTAACAGAAACCTAAAGTGAATTAATTGTTTAACTACGTTGCTTTTCGTTCTTATTTGGATCAACAGAGCAAGTACTTTTCTTCTGCAACGGCTTTCCCTTGATTCGTTTCCACTTCATTCGCCGATTTTGAAACCAAACCTTGATTTGTCGCTCGGTCAAGTCCAAGCTCACTGCAATCTCGTATCGCCGCAATCTCGTCAGGTAATTGTTCTGGAGAAATTCGTTTTCAAGTTCTTGGAGCTGATGTTTTGTGAAAGCTGTTCTCTCTTTCCTCCTCTTGCTTCTACTTCCTCCGGTTTTTTCCTCAGAAGAAGGGGAATCTGTATAAACAAAACGTGTAATCAGAAAAACAGCTCAACAACTCCGCAGTATCAATATGGGTGTGAGGCGCGCCAGGGTGTCTACAAAGAACAGCGTCTCTTCCTCATCTCCCCCAAAAGATATGAACTCAGATGTTAAAGTAATTTGAACAGAAAATATCTGATGTGGGTTTTTAATGTTCATTCCAGTCTAGGCTTATGTTTATAACTCAAAACACAGACTATGTAGGCCTGCACGGTTGAGCTCCTGATAAGCGTGTGATTTGGTTCTTCACGCTGCGCAGAAGGGTGCTGTTCATTGTCTCTATGTGTCCTCAGCGATCTTTTCGTCCCTGGATAACAAACAGCGTTTTCACTTGATATTGAGTAGGAAGAAATTTCCACCCAAACGTTCGCGTGTAGTATATTGTAAATGACTCGTGCTTCACTGAATTGAAGATCTTCATGAGGCCGACACACTCACTTTGGATGCCTCTGTAATCTACTCGACCTTGAAATCAAACCGCTAGCATTCATGTGGATTGGGTACTCCCGGCAGACGGTCCATTTTGTTTATAGTGGATATATCGAACTGTGTTTAGACGTATCGAGTAATTCAGTGTGTTGTGCTCATAGCTCTTGGCAGGTAAGTCTGTTGAGTCAACTTGAGTGAGCGTTATGATTTTGAAATTTCTTTACAGCTGTTGAAGGATGCGACGCTGTGCATCCACCTCAGCTAACGAAGAATCGACAATTTTCGTTCACCTGCTGACTTTGTGGGTAAGAGAGTTTCAAATAAAGCGACTTATTTTCTATTCTCGGCATATGAGAACTGCAATGCGGGTGTTCTGTTCTTCTGGGTAGTAAGATAATTAATTGCTCAAAGGTTATCTGTGAAATTGCGCTTTGCATCCAGGAATCAAGATAAAGCCAGGCGACGCAAAGCACATCACTATCCAGCTTAAAGTCAGTTAAGAATTTATTCAACGCTAATTGGTAGGTATTATGTCCGATTTTTACGTCTAACGTGCATGAACCCGTTGCTGTTCGAAATGTAGATGAATAAATGAGTTGTTCTTGATACATCAAATCACTACGAACCTCTTCAATTTTACAATCGCCTGAGGGCATTTCTCATTCCAATTGTATCCACTTTGATAGGAGGATATCGATTTTATTTGCGTAGCAACTAAATACTAACAGTTTTCCAAATAGCAAGCAGGCTCTGAGCTTCTTTGTAAGGGGAAAGCGAGAGATCCAGCGAGTGATGGAGGAACCTGTTATGTTCATTAGCAAGTGTTACCAAAATAAACTATCAAGAACTTTGGAAAATATACTTTTCGGAACCGAAACATGTGAAGCCTTTTTGATGACTTTCAGATGGGTCTATTTGTTGGACGTTTGTTCTGAAGTCGCTACCATTAATGTGTATTTACCTTGAACAGAAACAAGCTTTGCGAAGTGATTCGCCTTTTTTGCGTTTCATTTATTTGTAAATATATCGAAAGTTAAGATTTTGCTCGAATGCAACAGTCAAGCAAGGTGTGATCCGTCACCTTGGAGGTGGTCATTGCGCATGCCCAACCAAGCGGTCAACATCAATTTCGGTATCTTTTTGTTAACCGCAGCTAAGGGATTCCGCTAAAATAATTGATGGATGGCAATTGCTCGATATAATTGACCACGTTCTACAAGTAAGTTGAGACAAATCTATTTTGTGGTTTGTCTTGCGTTAAACGTTTTGTTTTGTGTACCAGTTTATCGAACAGAAGAAGTTCTTGTGCTTAGAAAGGAATGGGTGATGCGCTTTAAAAGTAACTGTTTGTAGTTGCTTGCAAGTGGATCTCTTCGTCTGGTCAAAGGCTTCTCGTAAGTGCTTTTGTTTTGAAGAGTAGTTTTAAATAAAAGGACTGCGGAAGAAGCTGTAATTTGTAACTATTAAGTATTAGCCGACATCATTATCTGGATGGGCCGGAGGGCCAATTCCATCAAGATTGATTCTGCCCTAGCAGCTTCTGCGCCGCTCACCGCCAAAAGCCTTTCAATCAATCTCAAGATTGAGTTCCACTCAAATGGCTTATTTGAGAAGAAAATTTCTCAATTTGTTTTTGCTTCGTCAAGAACTTGAGCCTTTCGAGAATCTCCCGAATCTGGTAGCGTTTGTGGTCCAGCTTCGGCAACAGTGAAAATAAGTTTAGTATCCATGTCAGTATACACTGTGTACATCACAACCTAAATAAACAGGGCAAAATTTTCCCGATCAGTTTAGTCAGACTATGAGGCGTACTTACTCGGAGAACCGAAGTTCCATGTTTCTGTGGCAAATGTTTCCTCGAAGTTTTGTCGGTTAAAAAAACTAGAGCTGACCGTTTGTAACAGACCCATCGGTACGCACTGAGTGTTTTCATTCTCAGTGGTCACTTTTGTAGCGTAGATTTACGATGGGCTTATGCCCACAATAGCACTGACTACGATTTACAGTACCGTATAAATGTTTCAGGAAGAATTAATATTTTGCGAGACATATTGGGCTACTTTCTTAAGCTAGCGATGGTCATGGAAGCATTTGAATTGTGACAGCATGACCATGTAGATGGAGTTTAAATTTGTTTTCCATTCTGGCTTTATTGTCTTATTTATTCCTTATAACTATATGGTTTCATTATAGGACATCTTTCGATGTGGTGGCCTTCCTTAGTAACAGTAATCATACTCGCGTGATAACCAGTCAAATCCGGCCCGAACAATTTACGGTCATAGAACTGAAGAGCAGAACATAAACGTCGGAAGTGTCCCGAAAGAATGAAGCCTTATGGCTTTTGACTCAGATATGCACCGGGCTATACGGAGAATGCCTATCAAGTTTGTCGTACATTTTGTGTTATTCTTTGTTTTGGTTCTGACCAGTTCAGTAACTAGAGATAACTTAACTTCATCTCAAAGTAGCTCACTGTAGCTCATTTCTAAGCATTCAGTTCAGTTAATGCAAATATTACATCAGACCTCAAACTTGAGGCCCTCAAGTAAATTCGGAATTTAGTTGTTATCAGACGGATTGCCAAGGCCTCCTCTCGACCGATGTGTATTCAGCAGTAACAATCATTACTTATCTTGGAGGGGATGATGAGACGAATATAATGAGGCCTGATGGCAAACAGGGCTACACTGATCTTTGAAACAACAACACTGACCAAGATGAAGAGCCTTTGTCCTAAGGTGTGGTCTTACTCTTGCTTTAAGTATACCCAAAATATCTGAAGACAATCACAAATGACTAAAAATTAATGACCAGTAGTAAGCTATACCTACGTTACTGTGAATGCTAATATTTTCCTTCCAACAAGACACTCACATTGTCGAAACTTTGTAATATTAACTGCCTAGGAGCTTTGGTTTTACACTTGGGCATCCATATACTCCGTTCTTGAAAGACAGTAGAACTAATAACTGCGAGGAGCGAATGATTTGTAGCACTGTTATATATAAATTTCGAGTAGTCTTGTACAAAAGAACAAAGTAGTATTCAGGAAATAGAGAACCACCCTAAATCTAGATGCAACATTTCATGGATTCATCGCCACGATGAGAGGAAGCGTATTGCCTTTTTCAGTTATTTTTTTCTTCAGTAGCCAGCAGGCTAGGCGAATTGACTATTCCCTGATCATGTAAGCTCTATCATCAAATAAACTCAAGAAGTACATAATCTTATTGTCACTATTTTCCTGTCTAATTTTCAGTTGTTTTGATTTCAGAGAAGCACCAGCCACTTTAATTTGTTAAAACCACAGAAATGGATATGTCTAGAAGAGCGTAAGTTATCAGTCCTCGACTGAGGATGGACGACAACTTGCTGGTTCCCAAGTCAGTCTTTTGTCGACTATTTTACTGTTTGGTGTTATCTCTTCTTTACAGGGCACGTGTTTAAGTTATCTTTGTGTGTTTTTTTCCAACGTAGCCTTAAAATAATGTGAGCATAGCTGAGACAGTAGACAAGGGGGAGCCACGGTGTGCAGGATTTCAGGAATTTAGTACGTTTTCTTTGTTGCATTTCTAAGCCATGGATCTTGCGATCTTGCCGCAGCTTCTTGATCTGTGAAGATTGCTTTCATTTATTTTTCTGGAGAGAGGCTTTTCTCATGTCATTTATGGGAGATCAGGAGTTGACCTGACTCGTAAAGAGTTTTTCGAGCTTGCTTTGAATCTGATCACCACGGAACAAGGTCATTCTGGAGTTTATTCATTGGTTACATTAAGTTTCTTTCCAATTAATTGACCGTAATAACCCGTCATCTGCACTTCCCTCAACGAAAAGCTGGATGTTACAGGTTTTGTTAACTTAATCGATAATTAAACACAAAGTATGGATGTAAAGAGAACTGGACCCTGAACAATCAACTCATCTTGGTAACGTACTCATTGCTTGAGAAATCTGTTGAGTTGAAAATCACGGAGAGTCGGACACATATTACACGGCATTACTCTAAGAGGTTATTAATTGTCACAAAATTGCTGTTTTTAATTCCGGAATGGAAAGCTGCTACTTTAGTATTGCAGCATTGTATTGTATTTAGATAGCCTTTCTGGTGTTTTATGGACGTCGAGATACTGATTACCTGGATGCAACTCTCTCGAGGTAAGGCAGAGAAACTGCTCTTTTCGCGGACAGGACGCAAAACTTTGTTGCTAAGTTAAAACTAATCCGTGAAAGATTCAACTTAAACTCTTTGTTTTCGACTTTTAACTTGTAAGCTTGTGAGGAATAGTTATTTTGCTTGTGGAGGTATTAACAATCTCTCTCCTCTTTGAGAGCCCCTTAAAGTGCTTACGTCGAATGTTATTTAGCACAACAAACAACGCAGTAGTTCTTTGGTCTCACCGCAGAGGACAAGACAAGAAGACAAACACACATACCCATATCACTGTTTCCTTAAATCTTACGCAAGCTTTGACTGCTAATTTGCATGAAGCTAAACTCATTCACGCGGCAGTCATTACCTTCTGCACCATCTTCAGTTGAATCACCGTCGTTTTCCTCGTCGTTGTGCAGCTCGCGTTCGTGTTCCATGCAGCCACGTTCTGGCCTCCATTGCTCTTGAAGCATGCACGAAGGCCTCTCTGCAACCTGCCCACGATAGTATCTGGTTTCTTGTTCAGTGAGATGTGTTAGCGGAGGAGGAGGAAGGTGAAGTGCTGACGGCGAAGCTTGCGTCTCTATAGGTGTGTTGTAGTAAGCGTATCTCGGTTGGCTGTGGCCATGACTGTTGTAAAACCCCCTCGGGATATTTTGGGGAGCGCAAGAGTGCGAATTAAGCTGTACACACTCGTAAGCCCTTGGGTACATTTCCGAGGATTAAAAGTTAGGCAACGGCGAGATTTCACGTCAGTAGCGGTAACAGGCTTGTTGCATCAGAGCTAATTGACCAGACTTACTCGCGCTGCTAAGAATGCGGGTCGGGTTGAAATTGATACCATTCACAAACGGACCGCTCCGGTTGTCGATTGACCGTGCCTGTCAAACTATCAGCTAGGCCACATTTCAACGAAACCGTCTTTTTGTTGCGTCAAACATCACCAGGGCCCTCAATAAGCTGCGAACCTTAAAGTGCAAAACTTATAAAATTTTCAAGCGCCTTCCACAGCGGCGCTTAGTTTTTATTGTTTTTTTAACGCGCGGAAAAGTCTGTTGATTGGAAATTCCTCGATAGGTCACAGTTATCTGATGGTGTACATGGCACCCCAAATTAACAACTAACATTTCTTTCTGTATTTAAATTTTGTATTTCAAGATATTAGTATTTCTTGCACCGCTTTTGTATCTCACGTTCCTTTGAGTACGATGTCGTTTTTATTTCGTATTAAGCTAGCAAAGTTTACGGGAACTGTCGGAGTGATTAGAAAACCCTGTATTATGGCTTCCAGCCGTTTATTTTCCACAAAGAAAGCACCGACATATCGCCTTAAAGTTCTTCTAAAAATTTCGTGAAATGTGTAACAGATGTGAAGAAACAGTTTGCTTTAAATATTGAGCATGCGTAGTATTTTGTTTCTCCAAGAGTGGCATTTTTCGTTTGCAAATTCAACTAGTTAAAAAGTAGCATCTCGCCTACCAATTTCGTTTGCGGTTTGAACCTCAATAGACCGCGGCGCTTCCTTCTTTGTTCACTGCCAAACTAAAAGAATCTCTGTTTTGGAAGATATTACTGAACTTGAGGCCGGCCTATAACATGCCGAGGACTTCATCCTTGGGAATAAGGAGTATTTCGGCTGAGACTTTCTCATGCAAGCATGGTGGAAGGTCTTGTTTTATTTCTTTCTCAGATAGCAGCTGTTACATTCGGTGTGTTCCTCATTAGAGTAAGAGATCATGGCAAGGCTTACAAAAAATATTCTGTGCTCTTATTTGATTAGCAACCAGAGTTTTAATTTGGTGAAGCAGTTGTTTCTCCATTCCTTCTACAATGATGTTCTAGGAAATCCCTGGTGAGCGAGGATGTGGTATTTCTTGAGACTGACGCACGCAGAAACACTGTCGAAAGCAGGATAGAACGCACTGACTTCTGCTTATTGCGCGTCAGACTTTTGTCGGATTCGCAGAGGTGCCGCATACTTGCCGTTATAGGCTGTTGTAATTCTTAACGTGAAATTAACAACTGTTTTTCTTTTAGATCCTCAGTTATCATGCTAAAATATGTTTTTCTTTTAGATCCCCTGTTTTTCTTTTAGACTGTTTTTCAACTGTTTTTCTTTTATATCCTCAGTTACCATGCTAAAATATGGTGAGTACAGTGATCTTGCCCCTTTACACGAGACGTGTAAGTGTGTTCATCATGCCGGTAAGAGTGACCTGTTAAAATCGAAAGCTACTGGGCAGAATTTTCTTGTAAGTTGTAGTCGATTTTACTTCTTGTTTTATTGAACGAATTGCCATCCGTTTTTGCGTCCTGCCTTGTTACATTGATGAGAAATTGTGACACAACGTTTTCAAAGCTTTTGTGGATCCACAACCCGAGTTTATTCGATATTTAAACTTTGTAAGTTCTTGATGAGTTACCGCTAGACTGTGTCTTCCATTTCTCCATCATTCCTCGTTGATCGTTGTAATGTAGAGACCAACTACCCCTTATTCACGCATATACTTCTGTTCAGGACAAATTTTCTTGTATGCTTTCGATATTGTAAAACAGATCTGACTGCAGTTGCTGTTAAGCAGTGATTTTAATGGAATAAAACGTATTTTGTCTTTGATTACGATGTGCGCCAGCTTTTCTTGAACAGAAAGAATTCACATTAACCGTTTCATTTTGCTGTTGCCTTTAATTTCGTCTATACGACGAGGAAAATCGCGGAATTTTTGGTCTTCCTCGCCTTTCTATCATGCTATTGGAGTTTGTTAAGTCCAGAATATTCAGTCTTGTTTAAAGACCTACGTTGACAAGAGATGTATAACCTAAAACAGCCGAAATCGATATGTTGGCTACTGACCAATCAAAAAGCGTCTCCAAGGGTTTTGTGATCCTGTCAGAGCAGGATTTTCTGCCTGAGCTGGAACCGAGCCATTTTTGTGAAAGAAGATTAATGAACGTTTTGTTATTTCACAGCGGTCAAAGCAATGTTTTTCCATACGGATCAGTTATGAAAACTGAGCTGTGCTTCCGGTGCTACTGACAATTGTGGCAAAACTGAGGATGCATTCGTTTGAGATGTTCCGCCAATAATACATTCCTGGATGTTCTATTCCTGTCATTCTGCTCCCGGCAGCAAAATAGCTAGAATGAAAATCGAAGTATTTTGGAATGAGAATAGCCCCCAAACAAAGTCTTGCTCGTGTTATTCCGAATACGATTTTGTTTTCCGAACTTGTATTCGTTGCCTACTCGCCGGCAAGATGGTTTGTTTGAGAAGGCCGAAGAAGAAAATAATCTCCGTTACCCGGCCCGGCAATTAACTGAGAGATTTATTTCTTTAAGTTTACCTTGAGTTGCAGGAAAGGGGTACAACTTTTCTGCTGTTCGATTCAAAAGAAATGCCACTTTTCTCAAGTTTGGTATATGAAAAGAGTTGAACCATCCTGTCGACCCTTCCAGATGAAATGGTATAAAACTACCCTACCCCCTCCCCAACCCATGCACCTTTTCTTAATCCGGCTTCCCCCTCCCCTCCTTCTATAGCCTTGATCTGATACAGGTCATATACTCAATCAATTTGTCTGAATGGTCGGGCTTCAGCCCTCTGCAGGTAATTTCTTAAAAATGGCATTTGTAAAGCTTTCAACGAGTGAATTAAGAAAGACGAATTTTCTGACCGAACAATTGAATTTTGAGCCTAAGTTTTAGTTTCGGTGTCAGTAAGGTCTCTACTGTTTCCTTCCGTTTAATTACACTCAATGATTAATAGATGTAATATTTGCAACATTAGTGACTCGTCAGTTTTGTGTGTTTAACACACACACACACACGCACAAAAAAAAAAAAAAAAACCCGAACGGTTCAGTTTAGTGTATGAGGTAAAAATACATCCTGCGCCATACATCAACGTTGATTATTAACCGCAAAACAAAAATACTTTTGGCGGCTTCAGTTTAGGTTATTTCAGGAATGGATAATTAGGTTATTTCAAGAATGGATAATTAGGCGCGGAAAAGATTTAGCGGGGTTTGTCAACAGCCTCTTGAAAACCGGGAACGATTTTTACAACTCTTTAGGAGTGCTGAAACTGCCTAGAATCGTCTTTTCTCCTGAATATAAACTCTTTTTCGCCGTATCTGCGTTCCTTTGCAGCAAGGCAGTACTGTGTCAATCGATACTGACAACAAAACATCGCTGAGATATTTCTGAAATTGCTAGCATTGAACGCCACAAGGGCAATGCCTTATATGACCTTTCCCTCGTATATTATAGGTAACTAGCACGATTCACGTCCGCTCAGTGCGGTTCGTCCCACCGACGTATGCAAGGAATTTTGTGTAAATATTGTCATCAATCATCCCCAGTTTGACTCTAACATCAAGGTATCCTCAATGCCCCCTCAAACTCGCAGCGTTAGTAAACGAACACCGATGTGGTGGTCTATCAATTCCTTCTTTTCTGGGGACACCGGTTACTGAAATGCTACTGGTTTTGTGAACTGCAGGCAGCATTGTGCGCCATGAGCAGTCTGGCAAAAGGCTCCCCTTAAGTTTTCTAAAGTACCATTGAGCTTCAGAAATGCCGGCTATAAAAATTATCATTTTATTTAATTTCACTGGTGAGGTGCGCAGAGATTCCGGTTTATGCGATGAGGGGATCAGCCCAGCACGAAGCCTTGATGCTCTATCTGAGCGTCTCTCAGCAAGTGTTTACAAGTCGGCTCTTGCCCCCTCAAATATTCAACAATAAATTGGTCGCTCACTGAAGGAGACTTTTCTCCACATGTCGGTCTCCTTTTGGTTGATCATTTGGCATCACGAGACACTGTTGTTTACATATTTCGCTGAACAATTCGGCCAAGTCATGACTGGTGAAAAGATTGTGGCTCGCCATCATAGTTACAATAATACTGATCGTCATTCAAATGAAGGAGTGTTACCACCAGTTGACCTCATCGCCAGATGAACACTAGCAGTAAGCAGTCGAAACGTCGCGTCTAGTAATCTCAGGTGACTACATGGTGCAACAAAGGATAATACACTTTATTACACGACTCAGGCAGTCAGAGGGCCAATAACTAAAATCAACCAATCAAAATGCTCTATTGCCGGTCCAATATTCTCTAAGTATTCGACCGGGCATTGTCCCGAATGTTCCGAATGAGCTTTGAAAAGCTTCAAAGCTTTCTTCAGTCGTATAATAAATCTCTTATTAACCAAGCTTGCTCGGGACCGTAATGGAAGAATATCGGCCCTCGGTCTTTTTTGTACAGACCTCGCTGCGCTCGGTCCGTACTGTCAAGACCTCGGGCCGATATTCTCCCAGTACGGCCCTCGCGCTTGGTTAATAAGTTATATGTATTATCATCGTGACCGAGTTACTTGGGGAAAGGCTGAGGAAGGGCTAACGTTCGTAGCGTCCGCTTTTGAATTTCTTCACCGTGGCCGGTTAATGTGGTGCCGGGCGTTAAGTGGCTGCAGAATTTACCGTTTTAATGCCGGGCTTAGCACCACATTCTCGTCTTTATTCCCTAATTTAGAAAACCCTCGAGTTACAGTGAAAAATACTTTTTTCTCTTGCATATTTTGTTTTTCATTGTATATCACGTGACCATTACTCAGGAGATATTGTTTTTTGTCTCTTTCATTGAAATACGCGTGCATGCGAGCGCGAATACGTCCAGTTTTCAAAGCAAATACTCTCTTGACTGTTGCCACATGATCTATATTGGGGAAACAAAATGTAGAAACCGAAAAATGTCTATTCGGCCGTTATTTTTAACACAGACGTCCTTAAGCTGATTTAGCAACAGGACGGGAACATCAGATGACGACGGGAGAGCGAGCGGAATAGTCTGGATTCTGTTCTAATTTGACCATATTTGGGTATTTGCACTGCGCGCGCCGTCGTCAAGTGAGGTTCCCGTTGTCTTGCTAAATCAGCCTCAAGGTCACAGTCATGACGCGGCGGCCATGTTGCTAGACGGCGGCCATATTGATGGACGAGACCAATCCTCCGGCAATGCAGGGAATTTCCCTTCATGAAAACCCTTTCTCTCGTTTCAATAAACCAATATCACCAAACATCACTCGATTTAATTCGCTTCTTTGTACTCTGTACGTCAAAAACTGTCTTGTCGCCCTAGGTTTAACCCACGTGGTAATACGTAATAATCCCGTAAAGCCGCCATCTTGAATCCGCCATATTGGATTTTTCAATGTCTTCTGAAATTGGCCGCCAATTAACTTGTTGTTTAATGTGGGATGACATTATTGTTGCAGGCACAATCAGACTTCAGCAACCACCCACAGATCACCACACAACTGTCAATATTGTCAAATTTACTGTTGTGTTGCGGTTAATTATATGGCGTAGAAATCACGGAAATATCAAAATATTAACTAACCACCAAAAATTCATGCAAACTCTACTTTTATATTGGACAAGGCAGATTGCTGAACAACCAAGCGTACAGCCCCTGTTCCATTTGCCATGCTTCGTCTGCGTTTGGTCAGGCTTTGGTGAGAACACCTTATATGTTCAGACAAATTTTAGCCGCGAAGCAAACACGAAGGGATGAGAGAAGACCGAAACCAGAGGTTTTTCTTCTCTCACCGCTTCACGGTTCGTTGTCGCCGCTTCGCGGCTCAGTTTTTTGAGGGGAGGTGGCGGCTGTACACAGGCTAGGGTACTACATGTTGCGACCACTGCTGGGTTTTCTGGTTGTAATGAAAAGTGCAGGGAAAACGTGCGATGCCTCAGAGCGGTTTTCGATTGAGTGTCGTAATTATAGCGCCAATCACGTTCTCAGGGAGATACACTCTTCAGCTTACAAAAGATCGAAGTAATTCATGACCTGGTTTTGCCAGCCAACGGTCTAGAATGCAAAGCAAGGAAAGGCAGCCGGTGCCAAGCAAGCGCGTGAAATCGTAAGTGACTTAAGTCGCAATGAATCCGGTCTCGGTTGTTGAAAAGGTGGATAGCGCCGTCCACCGGACAAATCACTATCCAGCTATCCAGCGGATAAGCACTAACAACAGCAATTGAGTTATCCTGTGGATAGTGATTTATCCAAAGGATAGCGCTCTCCAACCTTTGAACTACGCCGGCCAGATTGATGGCAAGTTCGCGCATTCATAGAGCAAACTAGGGCAAAAACTAAAGCAATGCCGTTATTGCTGTTTACACTTACCTGAAAACTACTCTACAGCGTGTTTGAAAAGTTCATGCCTCTTTTTGAACAGAGAAAAAAAAAACTTGCTCTCCAACTTGGCGGGTCTGTGAAGCCTTGCAAGTTAATAACCGTGGTTTGAACTTTTAGCATCGGAGCCTCAATGAGCCTCAATGTCCTCTTAAAATCAATTATTGCTCTAAGAATATGGCTTCCAAAATGCGAAAATAAGTGAGACAGTCATGTAGAAAAAGGGCACGTACTTCTGAAACACTCTGTATTCTTAGGTACGACGCCCACCCAACGAGATGCAGTTACCGTTGAGCGGCGCGTTGAACAAATTCTTTCGTTGGTAATACGCCGTCTCCCCTTGTTTACCAGCTGGTTAGAGACGGCATAGGAAGAGCAATACGACAGTCCTGGAGATTTTGTGAGGCATTCCAAACATGAAGCACGTGCTTTATCTTGCCTATTCCTGCACAACGAACACTTACAGAAAGTGATTTACAATCAACGTCTGCATTTAATATACATTTCCCTTGCAAATATTTTAATTTCAGAGCATTCTTGTAAATATAATAGTCTGCCACAACAATAAATAGCGATAACACATACAGAGTGGTGGTCTCCAAAAATTATTTGCATACATGACTACTGTGAGTACATAAGTCTTTTAGAACCTTTGAATTGATTTGTAGCAAGCTAGTGTCACGATCACATCAGGATGTATATCAGTGTGTATCTACTCATCAATCCTTTCGTAAGCTTTTCCCCTCTCAAATTGCTTCGATATCCCTCACTTTCTTCGCGGTTAGAGAGTTTTTGAAGATTTCCCGGAAAACTTGCAAAAGGACAACCACTGATCCTCTTAACTCTTAACTTAACCTTTTAGCAATGTTCAAAGTGGACATCTGACACACTCCCTAAAACTGTTTCCTGTTGCAAAAGTCTTAAAAGTTATTGCACGTGCAGAAGATTCACGTCATTCTTGAACTCTACTACACAGCTCGAAGTTTGAGAGTTTGTAAAGAAACAAAGAGGCGAGCCAGAGGCATGGAAACCCATGCAGCTATTGATTGAGCATATCTCCTCTGGCCTGTTTCCAATGCCCCTGATTCTAAAAGAAGAATGCGACAGGAAACGGGAATTACCGCGAGCATATTCACTGGCGCCATTTATACAACTGAACAACACAATTCAATTAAATTGTCTTTTCAAGAAAATTATGTACTCGTCCTCTGGTGGAATATATACATATTTTGAACAGAAACAGTAAACAATGAAAACGAACGGGAACAAGAGTTTCTGGGATGCAATTTCATCGGATGTATTTATTGTCTTTAAAGATGTGTAGAAATGAACTTTCCTTGACTCCGAAATTGAAAACATTGTTTCTTCGCATGAGTGTGAAACCTTGAAATGGGGTGCTGTCACGAAATGTTAGCATCAAAAGGTAAAATCAGTGCCCAGGCTTCCTCTATTAAAACATTGCTGTCTTGTTTTGAAAAACTAATTCCAAACTACTAAAGCATGGCCTGATTTCAATTAAAATAAGAACTCCGTCTCGAAGAAATTGAGTGGTTGACATATTGGTCCTTCCTTATTGTGAACGAGTTCTTGCTCTGAAAAAATAAGCCGACTTAGATTTATATTTAACTCTTATAAGCGTACCCTTGTTCAACAGATTGCTAAATCCATCTGCTCCACTGAGGAATTATTTTTCCTAGGAGGCATCCCCCCACGAATCCGTTTCCACTTCATTCGCCTGTTCTGGAACCAGACCTTGACTTGTCTCTCGGTCAAATCCAAGCTCACCGCCACCTCATATCGCCGAAGTCTTGTCAGGTAGTTGTTTCTGCCAAACTCCTTTTCCAGTTCATGGAGCTGATATTTGGTAAATACTGTTCTCTCTTTTCGTGATTTGCCCTTGCTCCCCTCTGTTTTCTCGTCTAAAAACAAGTGGAACCATAAAATAACTCGATTATTATTCATTGGTTATTTCGATACTCCGTGGTAGGGAATCGAAAGGGTTTTAAAAGACTTAAAAATCGAGCAGCAAATTCCCAGACAGTAACTTGTGATGGTGGGGCTCCAAGCAGACACGTTTTACATTGAGAAGAGCTGTCTGTTTTTTCAAAGTGCCCGACTATCTGCTGCAGTCTTGACCATTCGAAACGAACATTCACCTTCCTTCGTTCGATATACTGACGTAATTGGTCTTCGCCTGAGCCGGCATGAGCCGGCATGGAGACAAGAGTACAAGTACTATGAATAGGAGTGACGGAAACAGAACAAGATAAAAGCCCTATTATGATATAAATGTGGTCATTGCAGTTGAGTGGTTAACTTAAACTGTTGCAAAGAAGTCTGAAGAAAAATCCAGCTTGAACGGGACTCGAAACGGTATGACCGTGCGATTGCGCCGCATGCACACAGCTGTACCAACTGAGCCAAGTGAGAGCTGGTTGCGAGTTGTGTCGTATCCTGAAGGAGGTGAATTTGCGCGAGAAAATCAAGTATGAAATGTCATGTAATGCGCTGCCGGTTGATCATCGCAGTTAATTAGATAGTTGCAAAAGAGGCCGACAAATTAAAAGACTGTTAAAAACGTTAAAATTCGCTCACACGTCATACAGCATTGTTGTAGTTTTCCCTGTTATAAATGGCTGTTAAGAAAGATAAACAAGTGTTGTCTGGATCAGTTGAGGTTAAGAATTTGTGTACATTTTGAGATGCGAGTAGCTAAAGTAACGTGACATTCAATTGCTCTCAAGAATTCAAAAAGTCTCGCGCTGCCATCTCGTGTCGTTTTTACAGACTTAAATCTGCAAGACGTGAAACGACTCGTAAACTTGTCTAGACGAGGTTTAAAAGATAACCAATTTATGCCACAATATTTTGTACTAACTTCGTGTTAGTTCGCGAGTCATTGCAACTGTACAATGTCTGCCTAAAATGCTACATCATCCTTACTCTGGCACGAATACTTAATAAGGGCTAATTTTCGTCAGCGAATAAGCATATTTTTTCTACTACTAGATGCATTTGTTCGCAAAAGATTGTCATTGTTATTTCCTTTCCGGCAGTCCCCGATTAAATGCTAGCGATCGATATGACATCCAACCTCCCAGATCAATAGTTTTTTTTTTACTTCTCTGCAGCTGGTATGACATAGTAATAACATACTATAGTTTAACAAACGGTGTTATTTGTCCCACAAACGTAATTAATAATGCAAGCTTTTGGCTCATCATAACATATTAAAGAAAATGGAACACTCCTCAATTCAACCTTGTGTATACAAATACACAAAGTTCGAGACCTGCCGAAACAGTGACAATCTCGAGGCTAAAACAACTTGAAGCTGGCAATCCATACGGCAGGCTTTTCCGTATTCCCTCCGGCCATAAAAATCTAAGTGTATACAAATGTACAAAATTAGAGACCTGCCGAAACAGTGGCAATCTCGAGGCCAAAACAAGTTGAAGCTGGCAATCCAAGCGGCAGGCCTCTGGCCATAAAAACGGGTGCGCCCATGACGATATTGTTCGTTTCGCCTGGCGTAAGGTTTATTTCCTACTCTCTCTCTGTCTCTCTGTCTCTCTGTCTCTCTGTCTCTCTGTCTCTCTGTCTCTCTGTCTCTGTCTCTGTCTGTCTCTCTCTCTCTCTCTCTCTCTCAGAAAAAGATTCTCGCTTACAAATTTATGAAGCACCATGATGTTGAAACCATATAATCTAGCCTGCGCAATTCATCGGAAATGTTATTTTGCTGTTTAGTGATACACAAACAAAACTAAGTAATTCGTTTAACAAAGCTTATCATACTTTGGCAAATGAAGTAGACAAACGCGAAACTACTTAAGTCCATTGCAGTTCTTTATGTTAATGCGTTCTTAATAGCAAGCGAGATTCTATCGATTTGGTCGGCATATGTTTTGTCAACTCCTTTTGCCAAGTGAGTCGTGTCCAGTAACTTGTAAATAAACGAATCATTGAACGTGGAAGGATTTCAGGAGAGTGAACTGCGAAACAGACGTTATCTAAACACTAAATCAATGGAGGTACGTTTTGATGATAACTTTCGTGTTAACTCGATGACCAGGACAACGTAATTCTAGGTTAAAATATAGGTTCAACTACTTACTGAGAATGCTTGATGCATAATTAACAGTTCACAAGGTCGAGTTAAAACAACACTCAACTAAAAGATGCAGGAAATTCTAAGTTATTCTGTATTTAAATACACTATCTAAAACCAATTATAGTTAGCACTGAGCTAAACTTAACGCACTTAAAATGATAGCAGTTACCTTCGTCGCTGAGTTCTTCAAGGATCTTATCCACGTTACATGTTTTGTTGTGTAGCTCCTCGTTTACTAAGCCTCTGTTAGCACTCAGACTTGGTGGAGAGGCTGTGGGAAAGTGATGGAGCGTTCTTGTGAATTTATCAGGCTTTGAGGGCGTGCTATCCGTAACCATTCGCATACTTTCTCTTTCTACTTGTGCGAAGTTTGCAACCCGCTCGTAAGGCCGAAAGTTTGGCCCATTGTACACGGCGTGCAATCCGTAGTTTAGAAAGCGAGGATCACAAGATGTGTTCACCTCAGGACTGTTGTACACGTACGTATTAGGATAAGAGGGCGCTTGAAACCCGAAATTCGGCGAGTAATGGTCGTACATGTTTGTATTGGTTCTAAGAGATTGAATACACCCTCGTTTAGTCGGCGGCATTGCTCTTAAGTAAGACACCCTCGCTGGTGATCTGTCATCGGTGTAAAAAATACACTTGATGGCTTGGTGTCGCTGTCTTTGAACTTTGCAACCCATACCCTACGTTGTCTATCAAAAAGCGGCTTTGTAAAGTCGGAACGTTACAACGCGTCATGTCTTCTAACCTAACATTTAGCAGATAGGGGGAGTGAGCCACGGAAATTGGCTCAACCGCCGCCACTTTCTTTTAGAGTTGCTTTTTAATCGTCTTTCGTGGTCAAGAACGCTCTTGAGAAATCACACTTTGCTTGTTTTGGATAATCGCTTTCGAATGGAGCTTTATTATTTTCTTTGTCGCTTTTGTACAAATATTGAAGATTGTTTATGCAAAAGCCAATCTAGTAGTACTGTTTGTGAACCACGCCGTCTTAACTGAGTCCTCTTCCCGCGGTTTTTCAAGCCTTCGATAGCTATTACAGCAGTAATTTTCGTTACTCGCTAGATGGCTACAAGTTGACGAATAGCGACATTTTCAGACAAATCACGAAGGCCTCAACACCGCCTTGCAACACTTTGACCTGCGATAAATACATCACAGTCGCACATTCCCGGAACGTCTGACCACAGCTGCAAGGTCTCAGCGAACTTCAAAGAAACCGCCGAGCGAGTTTAGAGCCCTGCTTCCTTCTCATCTGGAAATATTTATGAGGGGTGCGGAACAATGAAAGACCAGTGAACGCACCAGATCACGTACAAGGGCATTCTTGACCGTCATGGTTAAAACACCGGAGTCAATTCAATCTATATCAAAACAGAAGTTACCCAAACGAAAATGAGACACAGCAAGGACGCGTGAGCGCGAGAGAAACAAATTGAGTCAAGTTTATTTAGAGAGGGCATTTTAGGACCGGAAGTTGTTTGGAATTGTACTCTCGAAACCTCTTGATGCCCCTGTTAATTGCGCTATAAAAACCTAAAGGAAATTTCAGGAGTGCGCTGACATCTCGGCAATTTTATATCCTCCAGTTACGTTGTTAGGTTGATGGAAAATGCTCACTCTCGGGTTCAATTTGACAGTTGCTCAAGCGCGAAATCATGGGCACAGGCGGGCGAACCTCGTCTAAGAACTCACACAGTGTGAAATATTTCCGGTTAGGTCACGTTTTCTATTCACAGACTTCTGTCGATAAAGTTTCCTGGGTTTCATCGGCTCCTTTTAATTCTAATTATAATGGAGCTAAATCTGGCATTGATACAGGTGATGGACAGGGCGCAAAATGGCCCATATCACCAGCAGGGCTGAGAAATGTCTTCGACCGCGGAACGTGTTATATCTTGTGTTGACTAATTCCGTTTAAAAGCCTGCTTACTCTTGAGTACCACAGTGACATACACTCTCCGGACACCTGATAAAGTATACTGGGTGAGCTGTAGGCTTTGTGGAGCTTGGAGCTTTCTCATGTGTTTCCTGTGATTGATCTCTAGACCTAGGCGTTTGTGCGATTTACATTTTCAACAAACCTGTTTAGCAATCCGGCCAAGAATAACTAGGAAATCACACTAAGAAGGGCGACGCGGCTGTTTCTCATGTGGCCAAAACTCAGGAGAAATGACGAAAGGCTGCGGACCACACTTTAAGGGGCGGTGGGAATTTACAAATTTCATTGGTGTTTTTTGGCGGGAAATGTCAATGGGCTTGATCCAGCCTCTTTTTTTCTTCTTTTCTTTTCTTTTTTATAATTAAAATAGCCATTAAGAAGAAAAAGCAATTAACAGGGGTTACTCAAAACCTTTGTAATGTGTTAAACCAGCGCAAAGCGAGTTTTTGAAGCGATCCAAAAGGGAAATTTTTGTTATGGCGGGTAATTAGTTGACTTAGTATAAACATATGAACGAGAAGCAATTTTCACAAGAAGACTAACACTTGTCTTTAAAAAGGGATTGAAATGAACTATGAAATCGCCTATTGAAAGCTCTCGCTAACGGGATATGGGAGTCAATTAAGTTATGATAACCGAGGTCATATCAAAAGGTGAGAGATGCTAGAAGACATCAAATCTCTAAAATTGAGGGTAGAAAGAGTTCCTTCTTGAAGAGGGCCAGTCATCTCTGACCGAGTGCAACACGAATGTTTTTCAAGTTTTTTAAATGGTAATTACATATGCCAGTGCATATGCTAAACTCTTTCGTTCAGTTTTATGCGTTCCTTTGTTCACTTCATTATTTTGCTGTCCACACTATAGAAAATCAAAGAGTGATTTCATAATTATAATTTAAGTCTTCATTGTTCATAGTTGTTGTAGGTATTGTAACAATTATATGGAAAAGTATCAACGAATGACTTCCTTGAAAACAATACTTGGATTTTACCAGGGCAGCCGCCTTCTCTCGAGCGAATAAAACAATTGTTTAGGCACAATACGCCTGCTTAAAAGTTTCAGGATTATTCCTACGGGACCTGCACGACCTTTGATATATGCTGGTCATTCAAGATTCTTTCAACAGACTGAGTGTGCGAGGTTTGATTCTTTTGTAGCGTTATTTTTATTGTTTTATTTCACCCATTTGTTTAATAGCACTTGATGTATTCATACGATTCTGCAGCATTTTTCCCATGGTGGTACTAGCGGTAAGTCTCACTGGTCGTGTATCCCGTTGAAACTCCGGCCCTCTGTAAAAGCTTTACTGTAGTTCTTTGTTATGGTGGTGCTTATTATCGTTTTGTTGAAGGGAAAGTTCGCCTTTACTTACTTAATTACCTATCTTTTAGAGTGAAACACCTTTTGATCGCCGGAAATATCCATATGAATTGACCTCGCATTTCTATTCATACATACGGGAAGGGCTGGCTCTTTACAATGTAATGATTCTTGCACACAAGGCCGAATAAATAGGGTCTCCTTCACAGAATACGGGACTGATGCAAATACGGAATACGGGAATCAAAAAAATACTGAAAAAATAGGCTATTCTTTACGAATTATAGTTTATTACGGTTCGGCTGTGAGTTCTCAGACGAGGTTCGCCTGCTTGTGCCCGTGAATAGCAAATAGAGACCTGTAGCCGTATTGGCACTTGACTCTGAAGATTCAATGTGTTAGGAAATGCCTTCTTCTTCGTCTGCAAAAGGTGGCCTAGTGGTTAGGGCGCTGAATTTTCATGCGGTTGCTCCGTGTTCAACCGCCGGTCTGCTGAACACGACCTGGATTTGTGGTTCCGAATTTAACTCCTCCACGATTTGTAGATAGCTAACTCAGTTTTCAGTGGATTCAGGTGAGATCGAACGTGACATTCATTCCCACCTGCAGTACCTCGAATCGCTTTTCCTCCTTCTCAAGTCGTTTATTTTTTTGTTTGTTTGTTGAAAGGGAATCTCCTTTTAATGGATTATCAGGGGCGGATCAGGAGGGCGGGAGAGGGGAGAGGTGGATTGCCATCCCCCTTCGTTTTTTTTAATTTTTGTTTTTTTCCATTATTATTTTTTTTATGTGGGAACAAAAGTACCACAGCCGCGATTTTGTCAGTCCGGTGGTCGAATAAAATTAAAATAGATGAAAGGAAATGCAGTTTCGTTATGTTATAGTCAAAGGCGGTGAGTCGTCTTGAGACCCTACGGTGTATGAAATCAGGGTTTTACGCTTTTCTGATATCGTTTTGTCACCCAAGCCACCCTCCGTTCAAAAAGAGTCCTGGACCTGCCACTACTGCTCATCCATGATTTACTTTGACTTACGCAATTGATTTTTTGTTGATATCCCGCCTTTCCTGAAGACGAGGACACCACATCCCACGGGCAGGTCAACATCCAATCACTATAATGAAAACAAGCACGAGCCGCCAACATAAATGTTTTTCTCTTGTCTTGTGGTTATGCTTAATTCGTCTTGTCTATCCGGGAATACGCACGTACGAGTCTGAGTTCCTAGCTACCTTGACAACTTACAAAAGGTGCATCCTTATTGTTCTCTTTTCAGCAAAAAAAATGTAAGGATAAACATGAATCTGTTGGTTTTCAGTGGAGTTCTTTCTGCCCGTAAATAGCTAGCTGTGCTTCAGTTACGCAGTCGAGTTGATGAACGAGCAGGGACTGCGACCTGATTTGCGTAAAGGTCTTTCTCCCACATCACACTGTATGCGGTGCAGTGTTATCATACAATCGGTGCAGAAGAAGATGTGGTGGTTTCAAGCAAATTACTTCACTTTTAGCTCAAATGAGACAAGAGCATAAGAGGGCCGTTGTTGATAATCCTCGGGTAACTTGTTTTCGAAATTTTAGCATGAGTTCCTGGATTACAAATGAAGGAGATCATAAAAGGTATACAGCGTGTTCCCGCTAAATGCGCTTGCGTTTCAAGCAAAGTACTTCAATTTTAAGAGTTTTCGGATTTTACTGCATGCTAACTAAGCTAACAGCTCTTATAGCACAGTAGTTTTCGTTGTAGATAATCCTAATATAAAGTCAGTCCTGGATTCCACTTAGGGAAATCAAGGTTTATAGTGTACGGTTTCGTACTAACTGCGTTTGCTTTTCATATCAGAACTTTAGGATATGGGAATTAGAGCTATTCTGTTGAGCCGTTAACCACAGTTGATGCTAAGATTGTCGTGAATAATCTGCAGGTTATCTGTCATGGAACCAACCGATACCTGACTTGGTCTGCAGATGCGCGCCGAAGTTTCCCTCTCAGGACTACACTCACCCGGACTATCGTACTTCATTAAGTTTTGAAGAGCCGTTATGTTTGGCGTTTATCGAGACACAAAAGTCGGTGTAATATTTAGCCGCCGCTGTCGCATCCTGTGGTAACGCGTGGTGAAAATTTTATGTGATGATCATTTCAATAAGTTGGAATTCTCCGAAAAAATCCCTCTCTTCTTAGCTCCGTCTTCGCATCACCACCGTGTGATCTAGTTTACTACTATCTTGTACACCGTTTGGTGTGAAGGTGTAAAAACAGATCTCGTCGCATTTGAAAGCTAACAAATTTATTTTCAGGAATTAGACGTCTCGATGGACCATCGTCCTTGTAGACTCTGTGTTATCCGTGTATGAGGGTTGCCTTGATGGCTGAAATAATGTTATATAGATTTTCATCAGAACGGTCCTCCTGAGGTTACACCGTTTCTATATGAAACCCAGGATAGCCTTTTGATGCATTTTCATTCAGCTTAAGATGCACCTGACTCATGTTTCGTTGGGTAAAAACTATAAGTATGACCACTCAGATGAAAGCTATTACCTTGCATTGAATTTAAGGCTGTAAATTAAATGCTAAAGGCTGAATACCCACAATTGTCAGCTTATTGAAGCACTCCTCACTTGAGGTACAGGGTCAATCTCGTCTTCTTGGCAGACCATTAGCCTGGGGAAGATATTTGTACAGGATGAGGCTTGTATTTTAACCAATGGGTAAAAAAATTAATAACAGCTTTGAGGAAGGTTGGTCTCGATGCGGTAAGTCTGCCGCAGATTTCAGTCGACATTCTAAACGCGGTGCCTCTGTTTAGAACATCGAAATAGCATCTTCTTTATCACACCACAGTGGCGGATTTTTACAAGGGGGATGGCCGGAGGTGCCAGAATGCTGATTTCGTACACCATAAGTTTTCAAGACGACCCAGCTTGGCTAATATAACGAAACTACTTTTCCTGTTATTTATTTTAATTTTAAATCTTAACAATGAGGCAGTGATATTTTTGCTCCCCGTCATAATTTTAAACTTCAATGAGCCCCCAAAAGGTGCTGGCTAGCAACCCAATCCAATTACGATTGGACGAGAATATGAATGAGTCCTCGCGCCACAGTGCACACTGTGAAGATCATTGTAATTATACTATTATGAAGAAGACAAAGAGATATTCCACGCAAAAAAAAATATTTATTGTGCTGTTATAGACAAACTTGAATGATGATAGAGGAACGGTAGATGAAGACTAGAATGATCGCCGATTCACGGCAGAATTCTTTCCCGAGTTGTCTGGGTTAACTTTCACCGACCGACCTCGCCGGCATTGAGCAGTGATAAAAATGCACCTAAAACAAAACTGAATGATTGGAATCTCTTTCAGAGCGTATGAATCCCGAGGGTGCCGCCTGTTGAAATTGACTTAGGTACAGAGTTCATAAATGAATCTTTTTTTTT